>DWNY01000700.1:0-14939 GCA_018250635.1 Telegonus apastus | reverse complement strand
ACGCCTACCAACAATAAGTTAAACGGGAAATAAAGTAATATATTAAATGTACCTACTATAATCTAACTTTATAAATATTATACCTTGCATATTATAACTAAACCACTTTTTTGAATTTACCTAATGTTTTATGAAAATAGGTAAATAGATACTAATAGCGGCTATGTACTATAAGTGTGTACATCGTGGGAGCGTACATTCTGCCCTCCACCAATATGAAGAAAATACTAGGGGTATTATCTTTCCCAGGACTGAGGATGTAAAAACGGTAGCAGACATAATTGCTACTAGTAATAAAATTATCGCATATCTACGATATGAGTAGAGCACTTCCATGTCGCATATCGAGTGATCTGAGAATAGTCGGTATTTCGAGTTTTATGAGGCCGCCGCCTGATGTATTACGCGAATTTCGCATTCAGCGCGGACTTAATGCAAAATGTTTTTAGATTTGGATCCCAGCACCGTGAATAGCGTACTAGAGTTCAAAGTTCACTGGAAGGTTGAGTGACACAATTAAACGAGCTTTAGGTATTTTTTGAAATATTTTGAGTTAGTATCATTTTGTTAAAGTAACTAAGATTCATTTATTTGCGACTTGTCAACGGTGAAAGCGCATAAATACGCCGTTTAGACCAAAAAAGTCAGTAAATGTATGTTAATCTCCTAATCTTAAATACATTAAATGCATTTGTTCAATAACTACTTATTGTGGGCAACATTATTTCTCTATAATTAAAATGATAGAATCATTTTAACTAATCATCGCGCTTGCGCTAGAGCAAGAAATTAAGGTATTAGGTTTACTGAAAGATTATGATGTAAACACTAAGAAAATCCTTCTTATAATCCTTCTAGATTTGATATTCCATCCCCAAAAGGGTTAAATGGGGGTTGAATGTTTGTTTTAGGTATAGTCTGCGCGTACGACTCGGGCGCCAGTAATCTATATTTTTAACAGGCGAATACGAGCCATACATGCATATATAAGATTATACATTACTAATTCCGGTTCGATGGCAGCTTATGACGTCACAAGGTTGATAACCGCATCTAACTGTACATTCTATAAACATGGTATTTTTATGGAAAAAATATGGATAGTAGAACGTTATTTCGTCTTAAGAACATATCGGCTCGTTGGTCTAGGGGTATGATTTTCGCTTTGGGTGCGAGAGGTCCCGGGTTCGAATCCCGGACGAGCCCTCACAAGTATTTTGCTTTTTTTTTGCTTTTTCAAAATTGTTTCATGTTACTTTCATAACATATTATTTTGATGTTACTTATAAAAATTTTGACTCCTCAATAAATTTGATCTTTCAAAAGTTTATTTGAAGATATTATTGTACTAACTATTTATATCACGAGCATCTATTATTTATTATAATATCCAATTCGTTTGTCAAGCATTTCCATATATTACCATGGACACACAAACACGAATACGTAAACACCCAGACCCAGAACAGGAATCCAAATTCATCATTCCGATCTGTTTGGCCGGGGATGGAACTCGGAACCATTCGTCTTTTTGTGTATTCATAGCATTCATAACACAGAAAATATCTAAGTATGGGCTATGAATGTAGGAAGTTTTATCAAACGATCAGATTTATCTAATTTTAAAGTTCCAGTAATAGTTAAATCTTATTATTTTGGGGTTTAATGCAAATAACCACTTATCATTATGTCATGCTCTTTTTTGCTTGAACTACAAATAACGAAAGATAAACCAGTAAAACAACCTTTTTAAATTGATTGATATAATATACAAAAACGAAATTAGACATAAAATAACACCGTAACCTACTAATTAATTACGCGGTTTCATTAATGTGAAAATTGACTTAATAATACAATTTTCCACGAGGAAACTTTACAAATACATTTTCATTATTAATTTGATACGTGTCCCATTTGTTTTGTCTTATGGGTTTCGAATTTAACCAACACATTGTTTACTGATTTATTGTCAGTGATTTTGTGAATAAGTTTCTTAATAGACTGTATATAATAACTAGTGCTTCCGCCACAGTGGTCGAAATTCGAACTTAATTAAAATATGAATACTAAAATTATACATCCAGATAAAAAAGTTTTGTATTTGGTATGTATTTTTCGTCTGTGCATTATCAAAACACCTATTACAGGGAAAATGAGGTTTAATTGATTAAGCTGCATTTAAAGGAAATAACGCAGTTTTTGACATAGACATATGTAGATGTCCAATCAGTAATCAATGTAATTAGGATCCTACCTTAGATCGGCATGGATGCGTTGCTAGCCCTGCGGACTATGTTGAAACGCCGGATAAGTATATCTCCCTTACCACGCCCTTTAGACTAGATCACGGCAGCGTAGAATACTGCGGTTATTAGGCAGAAATTAAGGATGATACATACGTATGAAATCTTTAAAAGAGAAAAATACTAGTCTCGTTTCACATTCCACACTTAACAGACGGTGGATGCAGTTAAATATAAACTAGACAACTATCTTAAATAAAATATCATTACAAAAACACCAGAATGCTTAAAATGAATGGACTTTTATATACATACCTTGCTACCTATATTGTTATGATACATACATTGCTACCTATATTGTTATAATACAGATGTATTTCGTCACAACCCTCTCGTTTCTCCGGTCGCAGTCAACATATTGTTTAAAAAAATATAGCCAAGCCACTATGACAATTGTGACTATTCTAACGAAATCTCATATGTTAAAATCCGTCAAGTCGTTAGGCCTTAAGAACATGCAAAACAAATGGACAAACATACATACACTTGAAGAACTTGACCCTCCTCTTGACACAGTCGGGTAAAAACAATGCCAAATCATATTAATTCAAAAGTTTCAAAGCGACGACATTCGTCGAATTGCGGTTACCACAGTGCTGCAATGATGGGGGTTAGCAAATTCTAATTAGGCCGACATTCGCCTTTGTAGATCGCCTTTACCCTATTTTACCTTGTTGGACTATTCTGTGTTACTAATAGCTTCATAATTATAAGTTTCGATTATTTTTAACGATATGTATGTAGGTAGCAAATTTGCAGTTTACTTCATGGTATGAAACAGACATTTTTTTTGTTATAGGTAATATTTTACTAATTAAACTAGATACTAAGATTAACAGAATATTAGATTAGTAGATGGTAAGAGTATATTGCTGCACATGGACATATTTAATCAAGTATTAGTTGGATTAGATTCGTATTTGAGCTTGGCTTTAGGTTTGTACTACCCCTGAGAACTAAGTGGGAATGCCCTATGTACATGGCCGTCATGATGACAGAAATTTGTGTTATAATTTATACATGCTTTTGTACTTTATTGCTCATAAGTGAATCGAGATGTATCAGAATTTAGCTTTTACAAAACAATTACATCTTAACTAATCGACAAAATTTTAGTCGCAGTGACCATATCCAATTAATGTTAAAAATCTCCGATTTACCGGTGATAAATGTTAATTATTGAATAAAATATTAAAAGACGAAACATGAATAGAGAATGCTAATAATTATTATTTCGTCGGTGGAAATATTCGTCGGAATGCGGTAACCGCAGCACCGCGACGGTGCGAGTTTGTGATTACTAATCGAGGCGAAAGACTGTGGACACTGCATCATTTTCACGGCATCTTTACTGTAACTGCAGTTCTACAATTGAATTGTTACACATCAGAATACTATGTGTACTAGAGAATGATCTCAAAAACGAACAAACCGACTGCTTCAAATACTTTGATACACAGTCATTTGACACCCATATTGTTACGATGCAAAAAAAATTATCTCCCCCCCCCCCCCTTTTTTTGTCCGTACGCAGACTTCATATTTATAAATTGCATAGCCTATATTAATATGATCACTAAGACGATTCTAACTACACCTCATATGTCAAATTCCATCATGCCATTTGGGCTGTGGGGTTTGCCAAAGAAATGGATATAGATACGCTCCTTCTGACACAGTCGGCTAAAAACGAGAGAAATAAATCGCTTTCTGACCATGTGAGTTGTTTGCATGCAATAGTACTTTGATAAAGGGAGAACTTCCGTCAGGCTAAGCGAACATTTTTTTTATAATATGGAAGTAGTAAACAAGCTTGTAGTCTACCTGATAGTAAGAGGCCACTGGTGCCCAAAGACACCTGTGATCAACCCTAGATAAGTTTAGGATATCTGCCTGAGATCGGCCACAGTATATATTCAATATGTTGAGAATACTTCGATAACGTGATTCAGAAACACCATCTCTTGACAAGTTGCGTGGAGTCGCCACAGTGCATAATCATTGAACTTTCCTGTCCTGTCAGAAAGGAACTGTCCATCCAAAGGTGGTTAGAAGCATTTTTGTTTAAATTCCGGCAGCTACTGCCATACCGATTTTTACCTAATAATTATATTGCTAAGCGATGCTGTGTTCTAGTATTAAGCGAAGGGTGTAGTAAGGGACATACATACATATCCAAGACATACTAATTTAGTATACACAGGGAGTAACGCATCTGCAGCAATCTCAAGTAAGAGTAATTTTATCCGGGAATGTACATGGGTAACAAAATAAAAGTCCAACCATCATGCATTTGCATATTCGTGTGGTACTTAAATTGAAAGATGTTTCGAAATTATTTAATCAATAAACTATTCTCGAAATACGTATTACTCGTATAGACTTTACATTGTATCAGCACCTGATACTACTTATAAATAAATAAATTTTCGAGTGCCATTTATTAAATGAAAGTTACAGAATGTTAATTAAAAGTTTTAAAGCGACAACACATTCGTCGAAATGCGGTAACCCGCACGCCGCAACGGCGCGAGTTTGTGAAATCCTAATCAACCTGTGCGGACCGCCTTCCTACATTTTTCCTATTTGCTCTATATTCACAGGATTGGAATCATCTATCAGCCTTTTGAAGTCCACTGCTGAACATAGGTCTCTAATGAAAGCCTTTGCCTAAAGTCACGACGGTATGCGTGTTTGTGACCGCAATGTTGATATTTTGAAGGTGGTAGAACCCTCTGTGAGACGAGTCCGGCGACACCATCGCCACACCTATTTCTGCTTATTAACAGTAGAAAACAGCAGCGCTTAGCGTTTTCTGGTTTGTAGGTTCTGGTAAGGGGGATATACTTAGTCCTCAGGGGAGCAACGCTTCTGTGGTCAAGCTTAGCTGCGACTTTAATCTTATCTAGAGGTGATTTCTGATGTCCATGGGCGGCAGTGGCCACTTACTATCAGATGGACTGCATGCTCGTTTGCTACTTCCAAAATATAAAACAAACAAAGAAACGCTCCTGCCTCTTTCCTGATTTTGTTGTTTGACTCTGACGGCATCACCGCCATAGCTGTTTCTGCTAAGGACAGTAATATTGAATATTGCTGTATTCTGGTATGAAGGGTGTGGTAAGGAAGACTTATTCATCCAAGGCCTTCCAAGTTAGTCCTCAGGGGTGCAACGCATCTGTGGCCAACTTCAGGTAAGACTTTCAATTTAGGCAGTGGCCATCAACCATTAAGTCGACTGTATGCTCGTTTGTTCCTTTATTATCATGAAAAAAATGTAGAATTGAATTGTTTGAACGGAGTGTTACAAACGATTTTTAAACAAAAACAAAAACAAGACAAAAGTACGAGTATTAAAGACAGAATGACGGAAAGCAAAGAATTACAATTTTGCACGAAATTAAATCACCCTACTAGCGAACTCCGAAGAATTTAATTTAAACTTAAACCGACCGGTCAACTTACTTTTCATTACTGAATTACAACGGTAGTCAATTTACACTTTCATGTTAATCTCTTGTGAATCCTAAACATTGTTTCATTATTTTCGTGTTCTCATTTTTATTGGTCCTTCGAGCCGGATCCAGCCCTTTATTCGCCGATTCGTGGTTATTAAGCGACAGATGTTGACTAGCTACCACATTGACGATAGAGGCAGTGTGCATGCAAATGAAATTTAGCCGTACGATACTCGGAACAAGATTAAATTTTGTTTGCTGAAGGCTCTCTTCAATCTACGAACGGGTATTCCGTGGCTAGTGAGGACGCCGAGCGGAAAGTAGGTCGTGGTTGAAAATTACAAACTAGATTAGGTACGTATGCAGATATATTATCATCTGGTATATTCTCAAGTAAGTCATGCGCAGTTTAGGCTTTTCATCCAAATTTTGAATGAAAATGTTTTAATCGCAAAATGCTCGGGTATTTTATGCTTTTAATTTGTTCTTTCTATTATGTAAAGGTGTATTCAGAGTATAATAGGCCCGTAGTTTTAAAAATACACGACTAAAAATGAGGCATTAATCAAATGTCAAAGGAAAGATTCTTTAAAATATAACATGGTAGTAGCAAACGAGGCTGCAGTCCACCTGATGGTAAATGGCCACTGTAATCAACCCCAGAAAAGATCAGTCTTACTGCAGGTTAGTCAAAAATGCGTTGCTACCCTGAGGCCTCAGAATGCTTCGAACAGTACACACCAGCTGCTAACAGAGCTTTTATAAGACAGAAATTGATGTGCCGGTAGTGCCTCCGGAGTCGAATCACACTTTCAAAAAACTTTGTTTTCATGGTTATGGTTATGCCTTTTATTTAAAGTTACGTACAACATGAAGTTAACTGAGAGGAAGAAACCTTTAGAATATAATAAATTTTGATGCAACTTAGTTCTCCTAGCTTTATTTCCATATAAAGACGAGGCCTCAAATCAATGTAGCACCAAAATCGAGAACAAGGTTCAACCGGGTTGCGGTCATTTAGTAGAAATTGGTAAACCTCAAATCGGGGCGTGTCGAATATCAGGTCCATTTTCCTACAACGCAAAACTATTGGCAAATAGCTAAATGTGTGCCAATTATAATAAAACAAGCAATTATTACATCATAAGCAATCTAAAGATAATCCAAGGAATAACGAAGAAGAACATTAACAGCCTTTTTTGTTCTGTAGGGGGAAACGTTCAAAAGCAACGCGGGGTTATGTGAGATTAATACCCACTAAAACCCCCAGTGGCCGTCCTCAGCGCTGCGAAAGACTCTAAGATCTCCGAAGTAACGCAACCGGAGTCTTCTGAGCGCCTTACCTCGGCTCCTCCCGGTCGAGCAATTGAGTTCATAACATCATCTGTTAATTACGACGGTATGCGACCATACCTATTCCGTTCTTCCCGGGGTAGCTGGCTGCGCTATTTGAACTCCACAGCAACCCCACAGAAACCCCGGCAGCCCCCTTTTTGTCGCATCTTACGACAGGCAGAATATACCATGTAATTATTT
The DNA here is from genome assembly GCA_018250635.1 of Telegonus apastus. Lineage (NCBI taxonomy): Eukaryota > Metazoa > Arthropoda > Insecta > Lepidoptera > Hesperiidae > Telegonus > Telegonus apastus. The sequence goes on along the minus strand of DWNY01000700.1, from coordinate 7,639 downwards.
TTTGCTCTTGGAGCAAATGATAAATCATTTATTAAATACGCGTACTTAATTAATGAATTAAAGATTTATAGAACGGTTAATTAAGTAATCGTTATTAATAGTTTTAGTATACAATAAAGAATGTTTGTATTATGTTGTATTGTATACTAAGTTTTTTAATACACATAAACTTTGCTGGTCTGGTACACGAATACAATAAACATGGTAAAAAGTAAGACACATATAAAGAGTTCGACTTCAAAACCTGACCTCTGGTTATACAAATATGTCGCCGGTGACTACTTTCCATCAAGTAGTCCTTCTACCTTATCTGCGCTTATGCCTTAGTAGCGAAGTTTAAGTACAAAACACACATCAATATTTTAGATTCAAAAACCGTCGATATATTTGAAACACTTCGCTTTTATACAAAGCAGAATTCGCATAAAATGCTCACATTTTAGATGTATTGAACCCAAAATGAGCAAAGAAAAATTCTTATTGTGAATAGTGCCTAATGATTCGGCGCTTGGTACAATATCGATGACCCATATACATTTCCACTGCTTAAAATATTTTTCAGATCTATTCTTCTGTTATAAAACCGTTACTATAATGTAGAATAAAGGTGGAAGAACCCTTTGTGGTTCGATTTCAGCGGCACCACCGCCACACCTATTTCTGTCTCATAACAGCAGTGTTCAGCGCTGTAAGCAGCGCGCAGCGCTGGTCTGAAGAGAGTGGTATAAGAAACATACTTATTCGAGGCGTTCCAACTTAGTCCTCAGGAGTGGCAACGCATCTGTGGCCGATCTCAAGTAGGACTGTGATCTGATCTGGGGTCGATTACAGATGGCCACGGTCGGCAATTGCCTCACTATCAGGTAGACTACATACTCGTTTGCTATTTAATATATAAAAAATTAGAAGTTCTAAAGTTCTAAGAAATATAGGTGACGATTCCGATGGCACGTTAAACCATTGGTCCCGGTGATTGTGAAACTTCTAATTTAGTACATCGGTACGTTAGCGAAGATTTCGACAATTAATCTATACAAATAAATAAAAATGTCAAAATAACAATTACATGCATATGAAAAGTATGCACGGTACGTGTAACAATAATACAATTATAAAAATTTTTGTATGTCTGTATGTTTAGCTGAGGTCATCTTCTAAACAGCTGGACCGATTTTGACGGCACTTTCACCGGATGATAACTGAATGTCTGAGGCGAAACTTAACCTACTTTAATTTTTGAAAAAAGGATTAGCGTGCGCTCCACACACAAGCGGTCGCCATCGCGGACGCTAATGGCGTTTGCTATTAGGCATATATTAATGTATTCCTTTTACTTCTTTAAGGCGGATGAAACCGCGGGAATCAGCTAGTATTTTATAATTTTTTTATCGCAGGCAAAGATTTTCAGATTAAAACAAACTTATACCTTGAGATAATCCTGTATACATTATACATTTCACTGAATTTCGTAAACATACTCTCTCGATCCAAATCTATTTACCATAATGGATACAAGATACTCGTGATTGATTGAATTATGTTGGTGAACTTGTTTTCTTGTAAGCAAAAACGGTACGGACAAATTTCTAGACGCTGGTGAAATTTTGGGAAGTGGCTTAAAATATATGGTCTAGCTTTTTTGTAGACAAACGCCCAGGTCCAAAATGGTAGACCTAGACGTGATTGCGTTTGGGTTTTATAGGAGTAACAAAAAGCAGTCCATCTGATAAGTGGACATTCCCGCCCATGGACATCTGTATTCAACCCTAGATAAGACAATTCTCATCTGAGCTTGGCCACAAATAAGTTGTTACCACTGAGGACTGAAATGGAATATCTCGAATAAGTATGTCTCTTACGACACCCTTCGAACCGGAGCACAGCAGCGCTTAACTGTAATTATTACTATAGTACTAGGCAGAAATTGGTGTGGCGGTGGTGTGCTGGAGTCAAGCCACAGAAAATGCACCTTCATACGTCTCGGGGGATATGGTCTCGTTGGAATGAGAAATCTCGAGCTAAGAATCCTTTTAATCACATTTTAACAAGAGAATCTTAAAAACAAAAAAATCCCCGACTGCTTGAAATGAATTGAATTTGATATCTATACTCATTTGATACCCATATTGTTATGATGTACAATATTTCGTCCCTTCCCACCCTTTTTCTTTTCCGTGCGCAGACATCATATTTAAAATTGTATAGCCTATGTTACTATGACAACTGAGACGATTCTAACGATACCTCATAGGTTAAAATCCGTCAAGCCGTTTGAACTGTGGGGCGTGCCAAAGAAATGGACATACACACGCTCGAAAAACATTACCCTTCTAACGTAGTCGGGTAAAAAGACTTGTGACATTACAGACTAGCTTATACGCAAATACTTACGTCATGGGAGACCTTGAATAACTGAGAACTATGGAAGAAACTTGCGGAGAAACAGCCAAATTGCGTAAGGAAATTAGAAATGAACACCGAATTGCTTTCTATCTCCGTACGACCAAATAAAATATATGACTCACACTGAAGACATTCGTCTATGTATTGACAAGATAAATAGTTGTGTAAGCTGCTATATTAGAAAAACTGTCCGTAATGTACGTGTTTGCCATAACGTTATTACCATGCAACGATTACCGTTAGATTCTTAATTTTATTTTTACATACACTTTGTAAGGTATTTTTTTTTGTTTGCAGCAGCATCACTGTCTATCGATTATCTACTTTATAATCATAATGAGAGTGATAGCCTAATGGTTAAAACTCGTCCTGTCGGGAATCGGAAGTTCACCCAGGTACTCTGATTTTTCGAAATTATGTGCGTATTAGAAATTAAATATCACTTGATTTAACTGTGAAGGAAAACATCGTGAGGACACTTGCACATCTGAGAATTAAAAAAAAGATCTCAAAGGTGTGTGAAGTTTACCAATTCGCACTTGGCCAGCGCGGTAGACTAAGCCCTATGGCCTAAGCTTATGGTCTACGCGCCTCTGAGGTGAGACCCCCACCCTGCAGTGGGACAATAATGGGCTGAAACAAATCGATAGACAGTAATGCTATCGATTATAAAGTAGATAATCAATATAAATTATATCATTTGTTACAATATTTCAACAAACGTAACAATATTATAATAATACTACTTGTAACTGGAAAATTAAAGATATATCTTCAAAACGTAGAAAACCAAAAAAACAAGAAGTAAAAAGGACGAAATTAAAAAAACCACTAACCACACACCAAAAGACCAACTTAATTTAGCTTAACATAATAACATTAATCATTTGAAAAAAGCTAAATAGGATAATAAAAGAAATTTACGTAATCGTGCAGTTTTCCTCAATAATTAATACGAATTAATAGCTTGTAATAAATCGTATCCATTATAAAAGACAGTAAAACAACGACAAATATAACTAATGGTCCAATAAGGACGCTGGAAACCAATACAGGTGAATATCAAACGTACGTATCTATCTAAGAGCAATAATAGTGGTAGAATCCTTTGTGGTTCGACTCCAGCGGCACCATCGTCACACCTCTTCTGCCTTATAACAGCAGTGTTAAGCGTTGTTGTGTTAAGGGTTTGAAGGGTGTGGTAAGGGAGACATACTTATCCGAGACGTAACTTAGTCCTCAAGGGTAGCAAAGCATCTGTGGCCGATCTGAGGTATAATTGTGATCTTATCTGGGGTTGTTTAAAGATGTCCATGGGCAGCAGTGGTCACTTACCGTCACATGGGCTACATACTCGTTTGCTGCTTGATGTCAAGTGGCCACTGCCGCCCATAGACATTTGTATGTCTGTAATTAACCCCAAATAAGATCGCAATTCTGAGGTCGTCTGTGGCCGACCTGTGGCTACCCCTGAGGACTAAGTTGGAACGCCTCAAATAAGTATGTCTCCCTTACTACACCCTTCAAACCAGAACACAGCAGCAGTTAACACTGCTGTTATTAGGCAGAAATAGGTCTGGCGTTGCTGATACCAGCCAAAGACTTGTCTTGCAAAGAATTCTACCAGCTTTAATCTGTTTAATGATTTGTTGAAACTTTTTTTCTGTGACAATTGTGATAAAATCCCATATAAACTCGTATATCGTAAATTGTCCATGTTTACCAAATCCCTGGACTTTCGCCAACGACTAAACTTATTAAACTCACTTTTCCAATTATCTACCCATTTATGGCGAATAGCTTTATAAATAATTGGGATATCAATAATGTTTTATTTATTTTAATTGATCCTAATTTGCTACATATGTTAAGAGTAAGAAAGTATGTACAAGAACGTATTCAAAAAAATCAATCAATTATCAAAACATATCTAAAAACATTTGGTTATTTACCAACCTACCTTTAATTGTAGTTACAATTAAAGCTCATTCAAGCTCAAACTAAATGGTAACAATGAAATTTTGGAAGAACTTAAATTATATCTAAACACAAAGAGAAACTTTCAACAAAAAAGCAGAAAGTTAAGAAATTAATTCCAAGTAATCCAAATTGTTACGGAAAGTTAAGTCTATATTATAAAATGGGGCTTAAAATAAATCAGTTAAGGCTCACTGCCGCCCACCGAGGTGTATCACATTAGTCAATATGTTTACTAACGCCAGTTGGCTGCGTGCCAACACTAGCCACATTCTGCGTGTTGCCTCGGATATTATTGACCTTGAAAACATCGACTAACCTTACATATCATTTTGTATTAATCTGGATCATTTTTTTATTTTATGTTATCGAAGTAGCAAACGAGCACCCTACTGACGGTAACTGGCCGTGGCCACTGCCGCCCATGGAAATGTGTAAAAACCCGAGATAAGACAACAGCCCCATCTGAGACTATTTCCTTTTTCATTACTTCATATAATTTCTATATTAAAATCGAATGCCATTCTAATCACAATTCAAAGCAACTATAAAAAGGAGATATATTTTATAAATGACATAAATGATCAAAAACCTGCCAATTATATAATCTGAATACGAATCGTTTGATCGCATATTATTACTTCAGTACAACGTAGCGTAATATGTCGAACTAAATCTAGAGAACGATCCAAAATTGTCGGAGATCTAGAATTCATGAACGTCTACTGCGTGACACTTCAATTAATCTGTCGCTTACTGGAACGTAGAATGGAATTATTGAATTATCGTCTAACCGAGGGTGAATTAAGTACCTTTTTTAATAATGAAGTAAGCAACTTATCAGACTAGCGTACAGTTCTCCTATAATATATCCTATGTATATTTTTTTGGAATATGGAAACAAACAATGGTCTTAATACTAAATCATCATACAAATAGGAAATTCGTTCATCAGTAAAGTTTCCACTGTAAATAAATACATAGAGTAAATTTGGAGCATATACTCATAAAGGATAACTTCATAATGATAAATTCTGAGTAAACGACCCAAAAATACTTAGAGACACTTATTGATATTAACCTGGTGTGCAGTTAAATTATGTTTATAGTACATTATTAAAATGGAGAACGTACATATCTTCATGTAAAACGTCTATAAATTAACAAAATTAGATCAAAATGGTAATTCTTAAGCCGAATGCAATTTGAACTTTAATCATCAGTACGGATATCGTCCATTTAATTTAATCATAATAACATTAATAGCTTCGCTAGTTTCACTATCATAAAATTCAATTTTACTGTCGACATAAACGGAACCAACTGTCGTTACGCATATTTTTATTGTTCGCTAATTATAGAGTCTAAATGGATAGGACATTATGAATTTACCAGCATAATTTAATCTATTTCAATTTTAAAGCAATGCTGAAGTAACGGGTGCTTACAAATTTTATTCATTCGAGCCTCCTTGTGCGATTCTGTCCCAGCTGATTAATGTACCTACCGGACGTTATTTTGTAATTTTTACGCAAGACGCCCCAAATGAGACAGAAGCAATGTTTGAAGTTGACAACAGACATTAAACTATTTAATGCAGCATAATATCTGTAAACCTCCTCCTAGTAGTTCTCCAAGAGAACTAAATTGAAGTTTATCTGTCCTACGGCATTCTTAAAATCTTATAACAGCTCTATATCATTGTTTTATTGCTGTTATGGGTATGCCAGTAGCTTTGCTTCAGTTGAATTACGAAGACTGCAGCATTAAATCAATTATTTATTATATTAATATGTGCCCTTTCACATAATTAGAGTAATCATTTAAAGATAATAAGAATATAACATATTTTATTTCTTTCCGGCGGGTTTATTTAACGACGAAGCATTGTACCTACTCATACATAAGCTATTACGCAAGTAACCGCCAATGACATCATAATAAAATTACCAAGTTGAATGCTCTTTACTAAATAAAGAAGGTACGCCTCAATGGGAGGAATTTTTATAATAATACGAGTAATGAATAGGTTGGATGGGCTGACGACCGCGTTTAAGTTTAGTAAATCACCGTTTTCAACAGCATTTTGAACGAAATCGCAGTGATTAAAAATTTGAAACGTAATGTTTTTGGCATTAATTTCCTATAAGTTGTATGTTATGGAACCATAACTCTGTTTTTTATTTTACCGTAATTATAGAGACCAAAATAATATAAACTTTTCAATTTTTATGTAGATTTAAATAAAGAGGAGTAAACACAAATAGGTAAGTAGGTACACAATCCACCCGTCACGTTTAAAGGGGGTTGCAATTTTTCTGAAAAAGGGGGTATTTTCACTTTTAAATCTTTCTTTGACATGAAATATTCCCGTTTTTACATTAACTTAGTTATCTATACCTGTTTGCATGGAAGTCCTACATATAATTGGGTAAGATGCCATCGTTCATGCCAAAACAACGCACGGTAAGTAATTTTATATTATTCTATCTATGCCTATATCTTATCCTATCATGCCTAATAAAATTGTCTCGAGCCACTATAAAACTTAGACTTAAGAAGCCTATTGTAATTAGACCACCATGTTGATTTCTTTAGTGACTGCCGAAGCGCTGGCTCTAACATTCTACCCGTGGACGTACTCGTAAATACTAGATGAAATTGTGCATAACCAGTCAATGACTTACGACAAACGAACGTGCATAATCATATTTTACAGTATGCAACTATGTATGCCGTCTAGTAATTAGTCAGCAAGTTAGGTATAATTAGAATTTATCGTCAATCTTTCATTAGGAGCCTGGCTATGCGCCGTAGCGAGCCAGCGAACCGCGTAGCTTTGTCTTGCTTTCTTGTTTTGTAGCTTTTACTCACTATCTCAGCTAAATCTTGGCACCATACTGTTTAATTTATTGGTTAAATAAATTTTGCAGGCTCAGCTAGTATTTACTCGTTTATAAACTTATCTAAATGCTAACGATACGTTGCCGTGTATGGATGTGCTTGTACCGAGATCTTAGTTCGCAATTTAATAACCACATGTCGTGGTTATTGTACGGTTAATTAACTTATACAAAATAAAATATTACGTATACACTGTACATAAAGTATGTGTACATATAAATAAATATAACCTATAATTAACAAAATCAGATTAAAGGGAGCACAAAATCGTTATAAGTAGGTACAGCATTTCACGTCGAAGTATAAAAAACGAAGTAGGAAGTAAGTAGATACGATAACAACAATAGATCAGTCC
>DWNY01000699.1:0-14942 GCA_018250635.1 Telegonus apastus | reverse complement strand
AATTGGACCTGCATAAGTAATGGCACGGTACTCGAGTCGGATTCACCTATGTCTTCATTAGGTACGTTGGTTAATCACAGGAAGTAAGGAAAATTGCCCATTGTGGATACGTTAAACTAGAGCCGTGTTAATAAATATTTTCTATCTAATAATTATCTGTTGCCTTATACCAGCTATGTTAAGCGATGTGTTCTGATCTGAAGACATACTAATCTGAGGCATTCTAAAATAATCATCAGGGGTAGCAACGCATCTGTGGTCAACCTTAGCAATGCATCTATGGTCTTATCTGGGGCAGATATCTAAATATCTAAATGATATCTATATGTCCATGGGCGGCAGTAGCCATTTACCATCAGGTGGACTGCATGCTAGTTTGCTACTTCCAAACTACAAAAAAAATAAAACAAGGAAACACTTGAAACATAAGAAAGGCAACTAGTATTAACGCAATACAACCTTAAAACTATTATATTAAATAAGCGGCTATTAATTGGAAGTAAAGTAGGATAGGCCCTCACAACCTTCTATCTTAATGCGCTCTCGGCAAAACGAGCATTATTAAAATTCCATTTAATGGCGCCTCGCTCTCCGGGCGAATAAAGCCGAGAATCCTTATTTGATAACTGCAACTTTTTAATTAAGTTCATAAAAACCACACGTACTCGTACGGCTTCTGAATCAACGATGGCTAGATAGACCCAGGAAGTCAATATTATTTTTATTCTGCGCTTTACGTAGCGGTTTTGCTCATGCGAACTACCTCGCAGTCTTATGCAAAAACGTAAACTTTTTTAAAGGAAAGGTAACTTATTTAACTTCCTGCGAAATCTTTTATCTTATTATAAGACTTAATAAAATAGATTTTGCTATAAAAATAAAATAAAATAATAAAAATGTTTTGGTAAGATGCTAGTTAAGCATATGGCAGTTATTTTGAACAGACAATTACCTATATTTTATTGTTATTACCTTTGCGAAATGTTAGCAACTATATTTTTTCTAAGTAGTTTAACTTTAACCCATTAAATTGTTCAAGCTAAATTTCCTGGCGCTTCGATACTAGTTGGTAACGAGGTTAGTGGTTGTGTAAAATAAGTTTAAAAAACTATCGACGCGGGCGTTCAAAGTTCTATTAATGAGTAGTTGCCCCGTATATCGTGAGCAACAAACTTTTAATTCCCAGGCGTTGTTGAAAAATTTTAAACAGTGGGCGGGGTCGGCGTAGGAAGGTGAGCCTTCATATGGACCGCGTAAGATCTGCTGATCTGCCTGTTCTACTGATTGTTACCCGAGCGAGACCGCCGCGGGCTACCTGCCATAATTTGAGAGCCCAGAAATTACTCATAATAATGAACGAAGGTACCTAACCAATAATTTGTTGGGAAAAAATCTTCGACTTGTTCGTTGAATATCCCTCTATTTTACCGAATGAGTGAGAGTTGAGCGTTGGTTGAATTTATTTGTTAACAAGTCTTCTATTGCGACTTCTCTTACTTGTCGTCTATATATTTAATCTAAAGTGTAAAATCATGTGAACGTCGCATCAAAATCCGGCAATGTTACAATCTAACCGTACGAACAGATTGTAAAATTGTTATGAAAAAAATTCATAATTTTCTATGTCACATACGGGCACTTAATTAATTCCTTTGTGTAATCACTGAAACCACTACAACAGACATAATGTTACAATTGTCTCTCCTTCGTGTAAGCTCGTGTTCGTCTTACGTCTCTTTGCTTTCGTTTTTAAATTCAGCGGCACTTCTCACAACGTGTATACGAATGTCGCCAACGTTATGTCATTCGCAAGTAACTCACAGGTTTGCTTTTGGCTTACTTCCAAGCAACCACTCGGATCCAAGTCATTTGTTAACTTTATTTCAAGGATATACTGTTCAATACAAGTTCTACTTTGTAAACCGCTGATAAAAATATAAATAAACCCAAAACAAATGAATGTTGTCTTTGTATATTTTGTGTATTTCTTATTATAACGTACTTTGAGGACCCAACAAAACAAAACTAAGCCTCTGTCTTATTCAAACAAACAGTAACAAACAACATAAAACCACAAGACGTAATCCCGTCTTTGTGGTTATTTGCTCTCTGAAGAAAATTATCTATAAGGTGGTCATTTTGGTGGAGTTTCCGATAACTTGCTAGTTGAAGATTGGTTTAGACTTGAAGGTGTCGAAGCACGAAAAGTGCGGTTGTGAGCTTTGCGTCCGTCCGGCGAGATATGGCCTCGCAGATCAAACTTCCCCGACACTTACCTACATCACATATAAGAATGAACGTGCAACAAATTGCGCTGCGTGCGAGTTATAGCCGTATAAAATTCGAGGTGAGCCATTTGACTTAATAGGAAAACGTATAGAGGCCGTTTAATTTGGCAATTCGTGACAAAACGGTCCCTAATTTCGCAATCTTTATTGCTTTTATGTAAAATTAATTATTCATTCTTCTCCAAAGCTTATTAACTTGGCAATTATGACTTGCTTTATAATCGCTTATTCAGTCTTTCAGAATTATTTACTGTTTATCTTTTGTCACACCTTTTCACGCACTTCAATGCGCTACACAGCGATCGAGAGCATAAAGGGAAAACGTAACCCTTATTTGCCGTGAATATAACGCGAACAAATTCAAAATGTTTTCCATAAATTGAATACACGAATTTGTATCCAATGAAAATTATTTTATTGAGGTTTGTGATTTAAAATCCATTTCGCTAAATTTTGTAAATTAACAAAATTTACGCGATATTTAGCCGCAATGCTACAAACCCGCGATATTTCATCCACTCATTTCTGTGAATTGAAAACAATATTCACGTTTTGTTGATCAAGCGTGATTTCTACACCTATGTTACCTACATATGTATATATGTACTCACTGAACAAGTCTGATTAGTTCCCTTATTTGTTTGTGAAAACTGATATCACTGGGATAAGCAACTATAGAAAGCTGATAACCTAGAACGACTCTACTAACGTTGGTAAGAACAGTGAGTTTCTGAGTACCTACTATGTAGATGTATGGGAGGGTCGGCTTAGAATAAACTGTGGTTGCGGTAGCCATATATCCAGACGTTCTCAGGTGCAACCGTTCCAGTTAGTGATAACATAAATTCTTGTAACAATACTAACTTGCTTATTCAACGGGCCTGGATAAACTTTTGTAAAGTCTGCCTATGTCTACAGACTCGAGATACCCTTTGAATATCTAATTTATTTGTTCACTCAAGACAGATTTGAAATAACTTGTTCATCTAAAAAATAAATGTGTACGCATTCGTAACGTATAGGTAAAAGTATATGATTATGAATGCTCTCATATTTGAATTCATCTATCGCTAAAGAAATAAGCCTTCCAAATTCGAAAATTGTGTCCTTTGATCGTCTTTCGAATAAAGACTACCTCTGCGTCCTTTTAACTATGATAATCAAAGTCTTCTTTATAAGGGTTTCACGGTAAAAAGGTAAAAATAAACACATTTTTTGTAACATTCGTGACAAAGATTATTACATTTTAAATGAAAAAAACCTTAATAATACTTAACCTTAAATTTAAAAAGGTGTCTAAACTTTGTTAAATGGTTTATCCACTATATATACAAACTAGCATCACTACAACACAACTAAGTAAATCTGACCCCTAAACTACCATTATAGAAAAAACAAAATCTTGTTTAGTGAAATAACATATTTATCCCACGGGAACTGTACATTTTTTGGAATAATGGATGTTGAATTTTTCATTGGACCACTTAGGAATCGGATAGGTATACCCAACGTAATATTATTAAAATAAAATATAATAATTTCCAATTAGATCTAGGTTTCTTTGAGTAGTTTGTAAACATTAATCAGTATATTAGTAACATATAGGTACATAGAAATAGGTTAATATTCGTAGTTAGGTACTATACAATATGAGATTGTCTACATGTGAGACGTAGCAGACTAATTGTCGTCGAATAGGGAGGGCTTTGATATCCGAACTATTGCTAGTTTACGAACAACGCCGTAAATCGTGCTTTGGCAATATAATTAAGTATGGTTTATATTATATTGTGTGGACTTAGATAAATGCTAAGTACTTAAGTCATGAGTATTAAATTAGATAAAAAAATAAAAAGTTTTTAAAACCAAGCTATAGAAACCCTTTCACTTGATACATAATATATTAGGAGCAGTCCCCCCTTTAGAATGACGTCACAATTGTCAAGAACAACGTACCTATAGATATAAAAAAATCAGTTCAATCCGTTGGTGTGGCTCGACGCCGGAGTCATCACTGCCACTCCTATTTCTGCCTCAAAACAGCAGTAACAGTACTAACAGCTCCATTGTTCTGATGTAAGGGGTGCTTTAAATGAGATATAATACTTATCCGAGGCGTTTCAGCATAGTTCTCAAAGGTAGCAACTCATCTATAGCCAATCTCAGGTAGGACTTCTATTATCCTGGTTTGGTTATAGAGGTCCAGTGGCAGCGACCACTTGTCACTGGATTGCGAACTCGTTGGCTACTATTAAAAAAACAGGGTCATCAGAAGCAAGATTGAGGGTTTGTTCCAATATAGACAATATTGAATGAACTATCACTCTTCATCGTCGGCCACGGCGAGTCGGTTCCACGATCAGTATGCGCAGCGGGCGCGTGACGGCATGCACTAGCGTCCGCTCGCCTCTGTATTTACATGCTACTATAAATAAATGCCATCTTATATCCAATAGGACGAAATAGAATTTGAACTTGACCATTGGAAATACGGGAAAGGTATATTAATTACAACAAAGGTAGTGTGAATGTTTTCTTCGTAATAAAAAAATGGATGTGTTTTTCTAGAGCACGATGACAAAATTTATATATCTGGACTGTTATAGCTCTCATAATTTTTAGTAAATCTAAAGTTTATTTTTTAATAAGGACAATATAACCAAATACAAAAAACGCCTAGACATGACATTATAAAACAAAGAAAGGCAAATACATTACAATACTTGCATACAGCTTATTGTAAGCCCATAAGAAATATAGAACTAAGCACATACAATTCTCAGGAGAAACTCATTCAATTTAAGCATTACGTCCCACTATACGACTTGTCAACAGGATAAAATAAGATGGTTTTCTAAAAGTAGAGAAATGTTAATAGTGAGGTATCGTACAAAGAAATAGATACCTTATTATAGAGACGAAATACAAAGGTAATTCAAAGAAACCAAACCTTTGTACAATAAACAGATATACCGCTGCGAAGCGTGAGAAGGAAGCACTTTTTAATTGTCAGATGATATTATCTAGAGTAAAAAGCGTGTGATATCAGTTCTCTGTATCCATATCTCCTTCCTGTAATATAACAATGGATACATTGCAAAGACTTCGCATCGTCGTATCATCTTTATTGAGATAAGTATTAAAAATTAATGATCCGGAGACACGTATGTATATTGAGTATTGTTCTTCCAGTGGCAGTGATATTCAAGTGTTATGGATGCTGTTTCCCACACTGATGTTTTGAGGTCTGAAATCTTTATTTTTTTAAGGTGTTTTGTGGGTAGATTTCAATTACTAACTAACACACCGCTGACGTTAAAAAACATCGTCTATTCTATGTATATTTCGACGGTATTATGTGATTCTTTGGCCAATATAGGTAATTTAATTAAAAATAAAATTAAGTAATAGCTTAAACACTAATTTAAGAGAAGACCGGTTCCTATCAGTAAAAAAAATGAATTGATAATGATTTTCTACTTCTATGATAAATTTGTTATTTAAAAAACACTGTGGAGACTGCTATTGTGTAAAGCGGATGTCTTTTATTTTGTAATGCGGGTGACGTTTGCAGAATCCGCATGCGGGCAAATGTGCGATAAAAAGATAAACCTCATAAAAGAGTATTTTGTTCCAATTCTTGTGTATTTTAACTCTACGCAGCGCAAGATCTTTTAAGTGTTAATAGTAGTTTTGCCTGCATCTATTATTTTGTTACTTTGATCCATGATCAATCACACTCTATGAATGTATTTTAATATTTTATTATAATAACATCTTATACTAATCACATTTTTTTCTGTTTTGTTGTATCTTATGCGTAGGGAGCGATCGAATATTATCTTATATTTATCGAATTTTAGCTTTACTAGAACTATACAATCGCAAAAAAGTATTTGTATTAGTATCCTGTAGTGTCTGTAGCAGTTGAAAAATAGTTATAATCATTCTACATACGAACGTAAACTTTTAACTGTATTTCGCTACAGAGAAGTAGTTTTACAGTATGTGAACGAATGGAACTAGCAAGATTTACTCTAGCAGTTTTGTAAGCCGTGAGTATCAACTCCGGAAGTTTCCATACACAACGATCGCGGTCCCTCCTAATGTTCTCTAGCATTGTAATGCTGTGTTCACATTACACAGACGAGTAAGCATATTATTATTATTTCTTATAATATAGTGGCAAATTTAGAATGTAGTCTACCTGAACGCGAGTGTCCACTGCTCTGTAACAAACCTCAGATAAGATTAGTTACAGTTTTACCTGAAGGTAATTTGCTATCCCTAAATATTATGTTGGTACTTGGTGGTTACGCCTTGGTTATTTATTCTCCCGTACCATGCCATTTAAACCAGAACACAGCAACGCTGACACCGCTATCATTAGGCCGAAGGTGTCAAACTATCTTTCAAAGTATTCATTAAATTAAAGTTGCATCATAGATAAACCAATAATTTACATATTAATTGTAACAAAATAGAACTCCTGTTCTATTATTCTGTTACTATCTATTCTGTCCTGGTCATATTTTATGGATTATAGATGAACTGACCCCCGTTTCGAAAAACTTGTTTTACTGCACGACTCTCTTTCATGGCCATCTCTCATCACGACGATTTCATGGTCGGCATTTTCTATAAACGTCTGCTTTAGAGAAGAGACTGAATAGTTATATCTAATAAAATACCTTATTTTACTTAATATCCGAGTACTATGTACGAAATAATGCAATGTTGTGCTGGCTCCGAATAGTACCTGCCACTGTCGCTCCGTGAATGTTTTATAAGGAGAATCAGAACTTAAATTCAGGAAATAGGCAGCAGAGTTGCCCTGCCAGATTTTACATCGCGTGTTGACTATCGTTGAATCCTCCTAGGGTACGCTTTTGTCCACAGAGATCTTCTAAGAGCCGATGAATACTACGTGAATGAGTAATATTTGTGCACATATGTATCTAATAAATTCGGCCTTAATTCTGTGTTATAGAAGACGCCACCAGGCATAACTACGCTTAACTCTGCCAGAGTAATTTATTCCTATTTAAAGTTCGACTCCGGTGGCTCCACCGCCATACCTATTTCTGCCTGATAACAGCAGTGTTAATCGCTCCTATGTACTGGTCTGAAGGGTGTGTTAAGGGAGAAATACTTATCCGAGGCGTTTCAACTTATTCCTGAGAGGTAGCAACGCAACTGTGGCCGACCTCGGGTAGGACTATCTGGCTACCTTATCTGGGGTTCATTACAGACGTCCATGTGCGGAAGTGCCCAATTGCCATCAGGTGGGCTACATGCTCGTTTGCCACTTCCATAACCTAACCTAACATAAAATTAAATATTTGCGGAAAAATATTTTGAACGTTTTTTCTATATGTATTACTTTGAGACTTCATATTTTGTAGCTCGAGGTATCCAAATTATTAAATGGTGTCGCATTCGCGGCGTTACCTAATATGTTCGAGACTTTATTATCTCGCGTTCGCGTCACAGAGCCGCGATGTCAATCGCGATTCCTTTTTTTGTTTCCCGTTCAGACAATGGCGGGAAAATGTTTTCTACGTGTGGGGGCGGTGGCATGGAGTGTGGGGTCAATAGCGGGAGCACTAATCTCTGTCGGGATCGTTCGGATTAATGGCTCGTATTGCCGTCTTTGTTGTTTGTTCCCAAGTTGTCGGTTTGCTTAGTTGTTACAAGTTTAGCGATGCACTGTGAACATAAAGCTTCAATTCCGACTATTTTATTGTAGGACCCCCAAAAATGTTTTTTGCTTCCCTTTCAGAATCCCAGTCTATTTGTTTTAGCCTTAAACGCGGTACATCCGCCAATTACCGACGTTGTTAATCATCCAAAATTCTGACAAAACCGGCGGGGTCGCCCGCGTTAATTTTCTTTATTTTTACCCTCAATTCAGTTTTCACTTTGCATTAGTGCAAAATAAAATTAAATATGCGAAACACGAATGCTGTTACAATTTGTCAATTTGCGTCAGCCGCGCCTGCCTAATGTCAAAACGTTCATATTTCCGCTGGAAAGAGTTTTCCATTGCTTTTGCGTACAATGCACGTCCGTCCATACTCGGAAATTAAATTGTAAACGTGAGTATAAAAAATGTCGAATCAAATCCGCCTATTAGGGAGGGCGCTGCTACTAATTAAAATAAAATTGTTAAAACAGAGCCCGGTTCGCGCTATGCTCCCCGGTCTAACTTTTAACGAGGATATATTTGGTTTCGACCAACCCTTTGGTGATTTTACTGTTGAGTCTGGCTGCAAATAACTCCGTAATTGCCTTCAAACAAGTTCTTACTTTGGAGAGAATACCGATGCTACATCTGTTTTGGGATCCCAAAACACCATGAGTAAAAGATAAACATAAATCGAACCGGGAACCGCCTCTATGTACTCTCTACTCACGTACCTGCCTTGATTAACGCAGGCTTAACTTTTAATTCCTACTTCAATTAAATTCCGTCTTATTTGTTTACTAAAATGATTATAAAAATACTCGTATGTCCTGTATTTATTCGACTTTAAAAAAAAAATATAATCAACAGTTATCTAAATCATATATAATTTATGTAATAAAATGAGGTGCACAAGAATATTTTTCGTAAGTTGTGAAATTAATGGATTTGAAGTAGATAATTGCAAATCGATTATTCAACTTATGAAAATCGAACTACATTTTACATAGAAAAAGATAGAACATAGGCCCATGTTCATTATCGCGCAAAAGTAATTGAGGACGAATCGTCAGTTCCATGAAAAGCGACAAAGAGAATTTCATGCAGCAGATTATGCTTGGCGCATTTTTGGCGACTGTAACTCCCAGTAAAATTAATGTTCCTATGATTTTCAGAGAGCCGAATATAGGCATATGTAGGCTGGATTTAATGAACATATATGACACATCGATGTTTATTAACTGATTTATCGTTTTTTTGTTCCTGATAATCTACTATTTAAATACTAATAACAATAAATGTTATCAATAATTATAAAAATTAGCGAAAATTAGCCGTACCATTTTTCGAATACTGCTTGCACAGAGGAGTATTAGAATAGGCATCACTTAAATGTAGAGAAGAAGCACTAGAGATTATATTTATGTACAATAACTGTTAGGAATATTTTATATTAAACAAAATAAAATATTCCTGTTTACATTATTAAAATTGCTCAACTACGCAATATGCTCGACAATATGCTCAACTAGGTTAGAATCTGACATCTGTGTCAAAAATGAGTTATTCCTTTTAAATAATCAATTAACCTTTATTTTCTCATGACAACCTATAATGGAAGTTTTTCTAATGTACAGACGAAAAATACGTATAAAAGTTTTTATTTGGATATATAATTTCAATTTTCTTTTTTAATGATGGTTAAATTTCGACCATAGTGGCGGGTCTACTAGTTATTATCATTATCTGTATGTATATAGTGTGATCCGAGTGAGTACGAGTGTCCGCAACACTTTGCTATACGCCCTTTGAACTAACGAGGCTGAACTCAATGTACAAGCTCAGTTCACGTTTGCTTTTCGAGCACTGCTTATTCCGTAGCGCCCCCACACACGACACTTTTAGATGATTGTGCGAATTAAAATTTCACATTTAGATTTTACAAATAAATGTAATAGTACGAATGGATACGTAAATTCTGTGATAGAAAGCTTTTACACTAATGAACCTTGCTCAAACAACGTTTCAATGTGTTGGAGACAAAGTTATTTATTTTATATGGAAACCCACGCAACACATTTAGATGATTGTCTGTATAAGTATGTTGCACTTATGGTGTGTACTACATGATTGTAATGAATATTCGTGGGTATGTAATGCACTGAAGCTGTTAAAAAGATAAAAATTTATTTTAACTATATTTTAAAACCTTTACCTTTAAGAGCGACATCAGTTATACTACGGTCAGGATAATTTAATACTTTTAGCCTAAAATATTTTATGAAGTTGTAGATAGGATGTCATTTTTTTAAATCTTTTATAACTTACTTTTCTTTGAGCCATATGTAAGAATTTACTTAAGTATACCCTAGGTATATTACGAAAGAGAACATACACTATACCTATAACACGATGTTGATTAAATTATATTATTTATTGAACTAGTCAACTATTTCGATTATATTACTGAAGTTACAAAACTTCTACCACAAACCGAGCAGAAGTTGTAGATGTTGCTAAACTTGTAGAGGTCAGTTAACTACATTAAGTGGTAAAGTGAAGCTTATAACTAAATTTACAGTTCTAACTTGCTGTATTAACAAAATTTCATTTTGTTTTAGGAGTTGTGGAGAATCGGCAGCGAGATGATGGAATGCTTGTGCCCCGCGCCACGCACGCTGGCCTGCCGTGTGGTGCTTCTCGACGAACGGGAGTTATTACACGAGATACAGGTATTTAAATAAAATTTACATATTTCATCAAGACTGACATTCATCTATCTAGTAGTGATATGGAAGAAATATGGAAGTAGCAAACGTGCATGCAGTCCAACTGATAGTAAGTGGTCACTGTCGCCTATTAACATGTAACCCCAGATAAGACTCTTTTCACCCGAGGGGGTTTTACTGAGGACTAAGTCGGAACGCCTCGGATAGGTATCTCCCCTACCACATCCTTCAAATCAAAATACTGCAGAACTTAACACTGCTGTTATTAGGCAGAAGTAGGTGTGGCAGTGTTGTCCCCGGAATATTAATCTGAGATAGTGTCAATTTATAGCGGATTTATTACATATAATAAGGTAATCTCTTTCATCAAAACTTTCATATTTCATCAACATTGAACATGTCAGGTTCAATCAAAGGTGACATTCACAAAAAAGAAAAGTATACCTATCCCAAAAATAAAAGAAGATTAGGGACCATGGTACAAAAAAGGGTTTGTCGGGTTTGCAGGAAAAGATTTAAAGTCTAAGTATCCGTCAGTTTCCTTGGAGAAATAAAGTCAATTTATGTTAGAGTTCCAAGTATTAACACAGCGAGGAACTTAAATAATCTCAGTTATCAAGAGGTCGTCTAGATTTTTGATGAGCAAAATGTGACTCATCAGATTTTAATATCTTGACAGTTCGAGTTATTTCCATGAATTTTTATTCTTGAAAGAATCAAAATAAGGATAAAAATAATGCGTTTGCCGATAACATAATATTAAGTAACTGGAAGTGTCAGTGTATTTATATGTATTATAGAAGAGGCATTCGGGCATCACCAGCCACGTTATAAGGCAGAAATTGTTGTAGTGATGCCTCCATAGTCGAATCACAAAAGGGGTTCACTATTAAAATCGTGTACATAACCGGCACGGACGTCGCTGTTTCGTACAGACTTAACTTTGCGTATATACTAATATGTACCTAGGACTAAGCCCGACTACGAAAGGAATGTATATTAAAAATAAGTAAGACTATCGGAAATATCGTTTGCGCGTCGACCTCGGCGACACGCGTCCCTTCAGACGCTGGCAACATTTTTCAATTTCGTAGTGTGATGAAACAACGTGGATTTTTCTCCATTTCAATCCCTCACTTTTGAAGTGCAGTCATTCCGAGGCGAATTATTTGAAGTACACCCAGGGGCTCAAGAAAGTTGGGTCTTTTATATGCGGGACTCAAGCCCAAGGTGCGGGCGATGAATTCAGTGAATCGTACGTCGACTCTATGAATATTAAATTCTATTTGGCTGGCATTGTCGCCGCGTGGTGAATGTTAGAGTGGATCGCGGGCGACGCGAGCTCCGCACGTGTCCTTACGCTACATCACTGCATTCACACTTCACGTTACCAGCTACTAGTTCCTCAAATGTGAACATTTGTTTTAATTTAAATTCTATTTCCTTTGGTTCACTTATTCTAATAGGCGATAAGGCCTAGTAGGCGGTTGGAAGGGTCATCAAATTGAGTTAATTTATCCTGTATTCATATAGCGATATTTTTTTTTACTATTAACCTACACTATTAGTTGTTGCGTAACTTCCAAAATAGATAGTTCTAAAATAATAATGCAGTAAAAGGAACGACTTTAAAAGTTTGAATAAAATTGCTCACATTCCGCTCTTACTAAGATAACCCGACGCCAATATCCATATAGTATTTCCTATCTTAAAACTTGCACAAAGTTAACGCATAAAAGCAAGTCCGTTTAAACGAATTCGTAGTTATATACTTACATAAGTCCCCCATAACCGTAAACAAGGGTAGAATCTCTAACAAAAATGCTTTTGTTTGGCCTATAATCCGATGCGTAACTTGTTCTTCAAACAAATTCTCAAGATATATTGGGCTAGAATCGTCCAATTTGGGTAAAGTGGGAGCGACGAGAGTTCGACATTTTCGCTAAATTGTATGGTTATTTTAGATAAATCGCTGTCCTTTCCTCGCAGTTTCCCTATCTACAAAGGGACATTTGTCTCAAACGGATCCATCGACAACTTTTCTCTTCCCACATTACTAATACATCAAGATTTATTTATGTCGACGACTGCGTCTCCATTTCTTATTGCTGCTCAGATGCTATGAGACTAAAACATTGCCATTGTTCTTTTAATACTGTGTTGTTATTTTTCCGACATGTAATAGAAGTTAAAACAGAAATAATTAGGAAATTAATTGCCTTGGTAATAAATGCATTCATTTAAATCCTGTACGAATTTATATTTGTACACGAATGTCGTTTTAATTCGTAACTTTCATATTCATAACTTTTAGTCGTTTTAATTCGTAGTTTTTGTAAATCTTAAATGATATGTATGTTGGTTCCAAGGTTAGAACCCTTTGAGGCTCGGCTCTGAAGGAACAACCGTCACACCTATTTCTGCTTTATAAAAGCAGTGTAGTCTAGTTCTAGCTCTGGTTCTGGTCTAATTCTGGTCTGAAGGGTGTGCTAAGGGAGACATGTTTATTCGAGGCGTTCCAACTTAGTCCTCAGAAGTAGCAACGCACTTGTGGCCGACCTCAGATAAGATTGTGATGGTGATGTTTATGTGCGGTAGTGGCCACTTACCATCAGAAGGGCTGCATGATCGTTTTTTACTTCTGTAACATAAAAATATATATATGACAAAAGTACTTCCTACCCGATTTGTTATGGTAGTAGAATCGTTTATTGTTTTTATCTGCGGTGACTGTGTTGCCACTTTTCTATCGTCTAGCAGCACCGTTTAAGTTATTTTATTTCGGTTTGTCTGCAGTGAAAAAGTAGCCGCCTGTGATTAGTGTTAGTAAATATAGAAATAATTCTGTCTTTTCTTGCTCTACCGTCCAAAATGATTACCGTAGGTGGCACTCGACGGTTGCATGACTTTATGTCAGTTCAAATGCATGCCCACCTGCTATTTCTATATCTTACCTAATAAAAAAGTTAAAACGATCTTAAATTAAGGGTTTAATTTCTTTGTATAATTATGGACATTTTACTTCTCAATAATAAGAAATAACAACATCCTGGCAAATAATGTGTTCAGAGGAAGGATGAGTATGGAATGTAACGACCCTAATAAGGACGATCATTATAAGCGATTTTTGGAATTGCTAAGCGATGTATGCCATAATTGGCGGAGCTTAAATCTTTTTACAATACAGAATGTACGTGGGTATCATAATACGCGCTTTTACAGTACAGTTCATACTTTTTGCGTTGAGGCATACTTTATAAATTTTATCAGATCGGATCTATAGCCGCTGACGCATACGTTACATAGGTATGTGTGTGTATATATGTATTTATATGTACTACCTACTTGTGTACGTAAGTAATAAGTAATACTTCGGATTAAATAATAAAACAATGTATTCACAAAAAATGAACTAGGCAAATGACCAATCGACGAAAGTAAATACCATAATTAAATTATGTGTTACATAGGCGTGCGGAACTAAAATGCAAATCTGTCGGAAAGTGCCAAAGGAGTATAACTTCAAAAAAAGAAGAAAGAGAAATGAAGTATTGAATTATTAACCCATGACTAGACACAAGACGTTAAAGTTTTTTTTGTTCGACGCTTTACTTTCATTCCTTAAATAATAGAAAGAAAGAACAGGGAAGGAATTGCGCAGCAATTTACGCGAGCCTAGTCGCTCGCTGGGTAGGTGATTGTGTACTTATGTAGTGTATTGTCACGGTAGTAATTGAGTCGACAGTATTTCACGGTCTGCTGCGTAGATGCACTTCTCGCTGTGCTTTATTGATGGCGTCTTCATTGCCTGTTGCTCGAGTGCACAGCGTCGACGCTTTGTGTCACC
This sequence comes from Telegonus apastus, assembly GCA_018250635.1. Lineage (NCBI taxonomy): Eukaryota > Metazoa > Arthropoda > Insecta > Lepidoptera > Hesperiidae > Telegonus > Telegonus apastus. Next base: position 392 of record DWNY01000699.1, on the reverse strand, counting down.
AGACGCTTTGAGATCGTTTCGACAGACTAATACGAGAAGGAACAAGGATAACGAACGGGAACTTTCAGTTTACGTGTTTATAATGAGTGTACTTAGTTTATAGGGGTGTGAAATTATGAATAGAGAATACAATAATAGAAGTAGGTACCTACTTAATTAATAGGAAACAGCATAGTTTTCTATACACATACATATATCTGCCTACGTGTTAAGACGCTTATGCGAGAAATTCCAACTTAGCCATCGGGGGTAGCAAATGTTTAATCATATCCAGTTTAATTCTAGGTATCCATTGGTGTCAGTTAACACTCACCATCAGATAGACTGCACGTGTATTTGCTACTTCTATATATAGTAATCTATACTAATATTATAAAGTGGAATGAATTGTG
>DWNY01000698.1:0-14945 GCA_018250635.1 Telegonus apastus | reverse complement strand
ATGTCTACAAAAAATAAATATTAGTTGATGTTTTGAAATTTTGAAGGAAAGATAGTCTTTCTTACTACTTAATTAAAGAGTTTCGAACGCATTTAATTCTCGCCTTGGTTTTCGATATAAATGTGCTTCGTTAGGTTACGCTAAATTAAATCTTGCAATGGTTAATTTGGCGCTGAAATTTCTTACAAACTCGCAAAAGTTTGTGATTAAAACATAGTTAAGTTACACAGAGCACATAGATTTGAAATTAGAACTCTCAGTAGGTAATATAATAGCTACACGTGTAAATCTCCCATATTGTCAACATTTCTAACATTACTTTTAAATAGAAGATGTGCATGTTCGGGATTCGAACCTGAAACTTCCAGATTGAGAGCTCGAATCTCAAACCGCCAGGCTACCAATGCTCTATTTATATACAAATAAATAAAATTTGTATAGAAAGTGTTTGTGATATCAAAATAACAACTTTTTACTAAATGCATATGAAAGTGCGCGGTACCTATAACAAAAATATGTTTTTAAAAAATCTGTCTGTCTGTTTTGGCTGAAGTAATTTTCTAAACGCCTGGGCTGAATTTGACCGGACTTTCACTTGAAGATAGCAGAAGGTCTAAGGCTACTTTAATTTTTGTAAAAAGCACTAGCGCGCGCTCCACGCGCATGCGGTCGCCGTCGCGGGCGTTAATATCAGTTGCTATTAGGCAGAAATTAATGTATGCCTTTTTACGTCTTTAACGCGGGTGAATCCGCGGAATCAGCTAGTTGTTACATAAAAATCGAATAATATCTGGTCCATAACAGGTTTGCCAAACCAACTTCGCGCTCCCAGAATACAGAAACAAGTATAACGGAACGGTCGGCCGGCCTAATCAATTTGTGAAAAAAGAGATGGATACCCCTTAGGGATTGTATCTCCCCACGAAATCCATTACGCACTTTGTACTCAGAAACACTATCAACTTCTGTATCTATTCGACTGTGGCCGTCCAATGTTTGAAAGATCATCCATTATGGAGTAAAAGCTTCGTAAGAGTCTATATCCCTGAGAAATTCGTTCGCTTTTAATGAGTTGTAAGGAATTAAGTGAGAAAGCTGATTTTCGAATGTGGATGGAAACCACTTTACGGTAGTCAATAGGGTAAGGAAGGATACCTTACTGGTTACCTTGTTTTAAGTGGGGTCGAATTATCTAATTTTATTTATCCTAAAAAGATGAAGTTGTTACCACCGGTAAATAGGTTTAGTTCCTTTTCGTATCAGTGCCAGGTAATTGTATTCCAGTTTAAATTGTGTGGTAAGGTATAATCACACCCTCAGTTTTTTTTATGATAACCACAATAAAACAATAACTATAGTACAGCACGAAAAAGAAGTGAAGATTTTTTTATTGGTCCATGCCGAAATTGCCGAATCATGAGACTTCAGATCGCGTATTTCTGCGGAGGTAATCAAATATATAGTTGATTTCGAATTACTGAGCTACTGCGAATATTTCTCAGGCTTCAACATCTTAATTAATCAATTTATAGATTTAACAATCCACGTATCAGAGTGCTACCAGAGTGCTAGAACGGTCTAGTGGAACGGTGTCGAAACTCTAACAATTGAAGCATGCTTCAGCCACACCCATGCCTTTCCTATAGGCTGTAATCAAACAAATAAAATGTTTCCTGTTATTTGGCACACGTGTGTTCCCGTGGGACTTAGGACATGTTGTGTTGACTTCCGTTTACGTTAATTTGTTCGACAGTTCAAATTCCGTGTAGAAATCCCCGAAGCTTTTGTTGTTTTACGTCAAACTAGGATTCCCTCTGGCGTGTCAGATATAATGGCTGACATTTCACGCGGGTACGCGGTAAACTTACAATAAAAGACATCTTTATTTCCTACATGTAAAAAATGTACGCACTTTATTGTATATTACGAGTTTCCATACCCTATTGAACTCCTTAGGGGACGATTTCCATAAATTCTCTCTTAGTACTCATATATTATCATATTTCCTATTTATGATTTACATTGTGAGTTGTAGACTGAATACGGTATGGAAACTTTACATTTTAAGTATCATAAAATTCTTAAATTTAACACAAAGGAAAACGTTTGTGACAAATTGAAAGCATTTACTTACGAAAATATCCATTTCATATTTGTGTCAAGGAAAAAGGAGTTCTAAAGTATGTGCGATTTTATATTTCCAATTTAGATTTCCTTTCAAAATTTATTACCTTTCAAAGTGCGTCATCTTATTGAAATTGAAAAGATATCAAACTTATTATCGTATTGAAATTGAAAAGATATTTTCACGTGATAGAACTTACGGTTCTACTGCGACTCTTTAGCCACACCGTTTTTTTATTATGAAGAAATCCATCATGGGTTCCCCTTGGCCGCGGGGGCATCGGTGAGGATATGCCGGACTCCTACAGGGTAAAAACCCGCGTGTTCTTCTAGGCGTCTTATGTTTACACCAAGGGTACGCTAATAACACTCGTCCTCGGTCCCGACAGGGTTTTCTCGCGTCCGTGCCCTTCTAATCTCGTGGAGCTAGAGTGTCTCCATCTCGACATTTTTAAGGTGCACGCGGGAACACCACACCTAAGTTAACTCAGAGGGAGCGTAGTTAAACCTAAATTTATTGGTTGGTCACCACCATTCCTCGTATATTAACCACGGCAGTTGTGGCACGATACTAATTGTGAGTGTTAAAACAGAACAGCGTACGAAAAAGATTGGATACAATCTTTTTCATATACTATTCTGTGATACAAACAGAATTTAAACCTCAGTCATTACAGACTTTAAGAGGATTAAAAATAAACCGACACATTTCTTACCTTCGTTCCTTTCTTCGTTCCTACTTCCCTACACCAATGCATATGTGTCAAAATTTCTTCCAAGCTGTAGAAAAAACCTGTGCTCAGTGGGCCTACGATCAATATAATTAAATAAGAATTTGTACATTTCTGAACGGCTTAAAACATGTGAATTTAAAATTTGTATGTTTAAAGCTTACACTCACTTTTCACCTCGAGCTATTTCGACAACAAACTGAAAAATAAGTTCCAACGAAATGTATGAAAATTGAATGTATATTACATACGTGGTGTCTACTTTATTCAATTTTAGTCGCAGTTTGGCTCGACGCCCGGCCGTCGCGATTTGAGAAACTTAATGTATTGTTATATTTATTCGTCATTCTGAATATTTATGGTTTTATTACAAGTTTCAATACTCTGTGTTAGTTCTGTTTTGAATTTAGTTTCCGGTGTTGAAATGCCAGATTTTTGGGAACGTGTGTTTTTTACAAATAAATTGGTTTAATATCTTACAACAAGCAAACATCATTTTTATTTATATACAGATATTGATGATTCGACTGCACGCAGAAAAAATAAAATATATATATATACAATTACAAACAAAACTATACATACACATACCTAAACATAGTGAAAATTTACTCACTCATATTGCGATCGACTCATGATTAATTAGATCTGCAACTCGACAATTGAGCAACTACAACTCGGCAACTCAGCGACTTTCGTAGCAACTCCGTAACTTTGTACTTCACCTCAGCACCTCAGAACTGAACAAAAAGCGCTTAATTCTCTACAATGTTCGCCGCATAGTTTGAGCTGAAGCTCGCTGCAAACTCGAAGGAACCTTGCTTAGTATCAAAGAATGCTAATCCAGCTCCACGGAAATATATTCAGAATACGTATACGTACGCTGCAAATATATGCAATTTAGCGGTATCTTTTTCAATATTTTTGGATGCATTAAGTATATTCTACATGCTATAACATTTTTGGCTTAAATCTGCAGTAGGTATGTATACCAATCTTTATAGGTATTATAGTTTTTATTAACCCTCTCAAGTATAGGGGACACATTTGTCCCCAATATTGACTAAATATGAAATATTTTGGATAAGTTAAAAACGTGTAAGTCTTAAATTATTTAACCTACGCTAATTAAGTTTTTTTGGAGGTGGTCTGCATTTTTTGTAAAATTGATATTGGATTCCGAGACATCATATTCTTTTAAACCGCTGTAAAGAACTTTTTAGTGCATAGGTTTTTTACGATGTTTTCTTTATATCATAACTCATATCATAATCAGCGTTCCGTATCTGGAATTAGAACCATGAAATATATATAAGATCTTTAAAATAATCTAAAATATTTAATGGAAGAAATCAATGTAATTAATGAAATTACAAAAAAAATATACGTGACGAATAGATAACCTTTTTCCTTTGGGAAGTCGGTTAAAAGAAATCAATGTAGTTAATGAAATTACAAAATTATCATTGTGTAATAAGGAGTTATCACTGAACAACTACACGTAGCTTAAATTAATTGGTCCAGAAAAATCTTATTTAGCACAGGACTTATTATAACGTAGTATCTAGTAGTAATCTAGTGATGTGCATCCGGCACAGTTAAAAGAGTATCCGAGTATATCCGAGGATACGGACATTCGGAACATCACTAGTAGTATCTTCTTATTATGTGAGAACTCATTTTTGCAATTTCCCTAAGGAGCTTAATAAGGGATGAACACTTGTTATAATGAAAATAGCAATCCTTAAACTATAAAAAAAATCGCACACTTATTTACAAAGCCTTTTGTAGACGGACGCAATTATTTTCAGTTACGCTATTTTGGCCTTTACATTTGTCCAATAAAGGTTATTATGACGTGTAGCACCCATTGCAGTTCAACGACCCCGTTCGTGGGCATACAATTGCCCGGAAGAAAGTTATACTGTATCACGCGAACTATTTATTTGTGTATATGAAAATATAATAAACTTTCGACTTAGCCATGATGTACTGAATATTCGTACTTACATTTCATTCAAGCATTTTTTACAATCAAAATTACAAGGAATGCTACTACGGAATTGTTGTTCTTTCAGAAATTTCATCCCTCATTAGACATCTGATTGGATAATGCTTACCAAATTACATATAGATTGAGATATATAAATATATAAGTAACGAAGTTTTTTATTGCTTCATACATTTCATAGATGGGAATAATCTGATGGCTGGTAAAAGCCGATGAATTTAGATATTTAAACAGGGTCTTGTTCCTACATTAGTTTATTTATTTATCATTGACATTGTAGAGTATATTTTGAAGGTTGTAATTCGTGGTTCGTCTCCGATGACCCCACCGCCACACCTATTTCGACCTAATTACAGTGAAATGATAATAAAAATAATAATAGTAATAAAATCCGATGAATTTATGCTTCAAAACTGGGTCTAGATTTTTAACTTATGTATTTGCATAGTCAATGACATGCAGAGTTATGTAGAGTATGTTTTGAAGGTGGTAGAACCGTTCGTGGTAGCACTTCGACGGCAACACCATCACACTTACAGTACTGTGAAGCGTTGCTATGTTTTGGTGTGAAGAGTGTGGTAAGGGCGGCATACTTATCCGAGGCGTTCCAACGTAGTCCACACGGGTAGCAACGCAACCGTTGTCAACCTTAAGTAGGACTCGGATCTTATCTGAGGTTAATGTTCATGGGCGGCAGTAGCCGCTTTCCATCTGGTGGACTGCTTGCTAGTTTACTACTTCAAAATTATAAAAAAAAGCAAAGGCACTCAATGGAACGACCAAATTAATCCAATCGAATTGTTACTTATTAATTACATTACCGTAACGATTCGTGTATACGTCGGATGAGATAGGTGTCCAAACAGTCAATATTAAATACAAGTTTAAACAAAGCCAGAATAGTTAAAAGCTGTCGACCGGCACTGTCACTGGCACTGGCACTGTAATGACGGCATCAATACAGATACATACGTTCTATTAACTATGTCCATCGCGCCTTCAATTAAGGTAATGAATGGGTTCACTATATGAAGTGAATTGTTCAATACTTTATTAAGCGGTTTTGTTCGCGTGGATTTTGGGTTAAGAAAAAAGTTTTTTTAATGTGGAAGTAGCAAAGGATCTTGCAGTCCACCTGATGATAAGTGATAGATGGTATGGTGTAACCCTGGTGGAACCTTTGTGGTTCAACTCCGGAAGCACCACCGCCACACCTATTTCTGCCGTTTAATAATATTGTTTAGGTCTGCTATGTTCTAGTTTGAAGGTGAAGAAGGCCATATCTAGAGTTGAATAGAGATGTCCATTAAGGGCAGTGACCCCTCACTATCCCTTTGATTGTATGCCCATTTGCACTTAATGCTATATATGTAGTTAACATCATCACCTGTAAGTTGTAAATCTCATCTTGATTTAAGTAGATCGTGTATTTCCTCGACAGACCATAAAATTGCTACATCATGGTAACGCACGTCAAAATTAATGAAAACAACATTTCCCGGCGAATGTTGGGTTTTTCGGTTAAATTTTTATGGCAGAGTTATATTTTATGATTTGTCGTAAACCGCCCTTATGTTAACGGAATGTTTGCGACATCCCTCCATTTTAACCGCCAAATTTGATCCTCACTTAATAGTAATAAAGTGCGAAGTACTGGTTAGTACTGACATTATTTTTATAGAGTTCACGCGTTTTCAATTCCATACAGATTTATGATGTTGATTGATTTATGAGTTCACGAGTGACATGAAGTGACGCGGATATAAATCAAATCGCTCGTATGTTTTGCGTATACGAATGGTTTTTTATTTTAATAGACTGGGGTTCAACCGCGATATCACCTGATGGAAAGCGATGAGGGTATTTTTAAAGTTGTAGTGCCAAACGAACAAGCAATCGACGGACACACCATATGGTCTCTGCGACTAAAATCTTATCGATAAGTGTTTTTAATTTCGCTTGTGATCTAGCATCTATATGTCCCGTTATGTATACCGTTGAGATTCTGCTGCAATTTCATCAAATCGAATACGATATAATATACGTTGTATGTACACAATGAAATAATAACACTTATTAGGGTATACGTAATCTACATTATTATATCGAACACTATATTGCTCTATTCGACTTCAGCAACAGCTGGTAAAAGCTCCTTATTATTATACCCGAAATTGCTCCTTGTCCTGGATTTATCGCTGGAAATACTCGTTTTATTAGCGGAATATATTTTTGTGTAACAACCGTACCGTTCAGGCAATTTCCTCTTACTGTATGTACAATAGTTTCGATTATCGCACACCCTCTATTGCCAATTCCGTGTAACGGTAAATACGCATCAGAAAGCCCGCCATCAGAAAAGACAATACTAACCTCTCAGTCAAAGGTAACGAAAGAAAGCGACGAATCTAATAAACGAGCCGCGTATCTATTCCGTTTGCGGCCCGACCGTTATAATTTGAGCTCCTTGGTGTCACACGTTTTCCGCTCGGTTCTCCGATTGTGATGATTTACGGGGAGCGGGGCAGCTCTTGTAACGCCGGCACCAATACATGTCCAATTCTCCGAAATGGAAGGGTACACTCTAGGGACGGTCTCACAATAGACCTTCCCGAATGAGGGCCATTAATTCGCATCTTTGTTTTATAAAGCCCTATGTGACACGAATCGACGGTACGCGAGCTCATTTAACGATAATTTAGCGTGAAAATGTTTTTAGACATCGTTTAAGCTCTTCACCCTTTTTTCGGGGTAATCGAATCAAAATGGAGATCCTAAAAGCCTGTTCGAATGGACGGCCCTAATGTATGCTCCGAGTGTGTAATGCTCAATATAAATCAAATGTTAATCTCATCAAGGTTGTTTATCAACGTTTTAACTGGATGGGTTTTGAATATCTCGCTTTTGTGAATGTCAATTCGCATTTATAGATGCCTATTACGTTAATGTGTTTCTACCGATATTCACCGTTTTCTGTGTTCACAAAATTTTCAACACTACATTATTATCCTATTTGATGATTGTTCGAAGCGCTTAAAGTTGCACTTTAATCGCGGCTTTTTCATTTATTTGTTTTTCATAACGAATGAACAAAGTAAAGGATCAGTAACTACAAAGTATGGCGCTTAGTCAAAAACATGTTAGGTATTCTCTAGTACGGTGGGCACATTAAACTAGTGGTCCCGGGTATTATCACTTGTGATTTTCAATACTACATAGGCCTTTGGAAGAAATAGGACAGTGAGGGTTTTCATCAATAATTACTGCCTATATACTGGATATTCTACCCCAATCGCCTCCTACGGCAGGTCAGACATTTGGGGCCACAAAAGAGTCACAAATTTGGCGCCCTGAGCGAGTCACCCATTTGGCACCCCTGATTGGTTCTTATATCTATTATAAAGATATTTCATGTTTTTACACATACGTTGGTGCCCCTGGGCCCCGGCCCTCCGGACGTATGTATGTTGGATCATCGAATTCGTTCTTAATCGAGAAAATCCGGAAGAAATTCAACGGGGTTTTCATTGAAACAGCCTGATGAATGCTGTCAACTTTCCTGATTTGTACGATACATGTGTACTATGAGCCAATATTGATTTTCAAGGATTGATTTATTATAACACAGCGTGTACATTGCTCTATCGTACATGCAGCTACATTGTACCACGTTATTATATACAGCCATGTATAACACGCATTCGATTCCTACGTGTCAGAATTTCCATTCTATCCCCTCCTAATGTATGCATCGAGAAACCTAATATGCAAACCGAGTATGCCATTTGTACCTTTATGCTATTGTTCTCTAATGCAATGTACCTACTTTGACTTAGCTAGTACATTGTCGTGAACCCATTATTGTCCCACTGCTGGGCACAGGTCTCCTCTCAGACTGAGAGGGCTTTTAGGCCATAGGCCACCGCGCTGGCCAAGTGCGAATTGGTAGACGTCACACACTTTTGAGACAAAAAAAAAAACTCTCAGTTGTGCAGGTTTCCTCACGATGTTTTTCTTCACTGTTAAAGCAAGTGATAGTTAAATACTAATACGCACATAACTCCGAAAAGTCAGAGGTGAGCCTGAGGTTTGAACCTCAGACCCCCGATTGAGAGACTGAGTTTCCATTCCATACCATTAGGCTATCACTGATTCTGCTAGTACATTACCTAGGTACTTTTAAAAGGTCCCTTTGCTTTTCGACTCTTGTAAGTTCGTTTCTTTCTAAGAACAGTAGCGTTTAGCGCTACTGTGTTCTCATTGAACCATTGAAGGGCGTGTCGAAGGAGATATTCATTCGAGGCGTCCCAATTTAGTTCCCAAGGAATAGTAAAGTATCTGTAATCGACCTCTAAAGGAAAACTCTAAATCTTATAGGGTTAATCATAAATTGTCATAAGCGTCAGCGGTTACTAACCATCTGGTCCACCTGATGGTACGCATTTATGCAGACCATTTCATGCTCATTAGCTACTTCATTATTATAAAAATACTTGTAAATAGGTTGACTAATAAATAACGTAAGCATCCAATACCGTATTTATTCATCTCTATATTAAACCAAAAAATTCTAAGTTCCTAATTTGGTACCAGTAGAACCTATTTTGTCCTTTTCTAAATATAGTTGAGTAGTGCAGCTAATTTGCATTGCATTGATATCATTGATTGCATTTCAAGACCAAAATCTGTATAATAATAATCATGCAATATGAAATATTCTTCATATAATATGGCCTTCAGAAGTAATTTCCACTTCATTTCCATTCATAATATATCGAAGTAGCATATCAAACCAATACATAACATGTATGCCTAGATTCAATATAGCTGACCTAATTGTAATTTATAGATGCGAAACACCATTCATCGTTATTAAGGATGTTAGGCTTACCATGTATCTACTTTTAGTGAAGGTTACTAATACAAGTGAAGTTTGGAGCAAAAGTATTATTGAAACTTTCTATGCTAGCTCTATACTAGGCTTCCTTTATAGTGAGTGGCATGAACATGCGTCTGAGATGACAGAAATAAAAATTCATTTCGTTTGGAAATTCGTTTCTATTCTTAACCTGCGCCTGAGAGGTCAGAAATAGAAATTCAATATTATGAGTATAATAACGTCGTACCATTTGCTGTCAGTTATCAATCGTACGATTCTTTTCCCGTGGATATCGCTGGATGCGACTACAGATCAAAATCCAGAAGATGTATAGCAGCATCTTCCAGTGTCGCATCGACGCCTACTGAGGTCAAGAAAAGCAATTATTTTACATTAGAAAAGCTTATAATAGCCAGCTGTGGACCTCCCATCGACGCGTGAATACGAAATGAAAATATTGGGTGGCACCACCGCTACTTCTATTTCCGCCTTATGTCAACAGTATTCAGCGCTGCTGTGCTCTGGTTTGAAGGATAAGGTAAGGGAAACATCCGAGAGGAGTAGTACCGCATCTGTGGCAGATCTCAAGCAGAGCTCTAAAATAATCTGCAATTGATCGCTGATACCCATGCCCTGATGGTAAGTGGCCACTAACGCCCGCAGTGGCCACTTACCATCAGGTAGACTGCAAGCTCTTTTTCTACTTCCATATTATAAAAAAAATCAATAAAGTAGGCCATAGGCCGGACATATTCAGGAGTGGATTGCAATAGCGTAACGGATGGATGGATTATGTTTGGCAAGCAGGGGTCGAACTTGGAACTATCTGCGTGTCAGGCCATCGAATCTAATACAGCCGATGAATGTGGCCACACTGGATCATCCCCACCACGCAGCTCGATACTGATTCCGGATAAGCCGGTTAACTGAAAATAAATTACACGCGCGAACAATGCCATTCTCGTTCACTATTCGTTTTTTATTAAGCCTGAGAACGGATCAGACCAATGTACGGGATTTACGACTGTTTGCGGGGAGATTCTGTTTTACTCAAGCCCTACAGGACATAAAATCTCAACTATCGAGTGCCCAATAAAATGTTCGATTTCCACGCCGTATGACCTTCATCGCGACAGGTTTCTGAATAATTGCCCGTGTTGTTTTGAAATTTTAAAAGAATATTCCTTGAGCTTGAGTAAATAGGTGTCGCCATCGGTGTTGTTCTTCTAATTTTTAGGAACCTGAACATGTTTTTCAACAAAGAAATGGCAAACTATCATGCGCAAGTCGGTGTTTAGTAAAAACTACTGCACACTGACATCCTTAATGTACCCTAGATAAGATCGGAACCTTCTATCCAGAAAAGAACGAATTTGTCGATGGTGCTATTGGAGTCACATCATAAAAGATTTTACATGTATTGCTTCACAATCGCTCATGAACGTTAATACTACCTATTTTTATAAAGAACATATTATTAAAAGTGAAAAGTCCGTTAATATTCTTTATTATAAATAAATCGAATAACTATAACCAAATCGAACATTTCAAATCGAGAATTACCTTAAACGTAACATATTCTTTTTACAAAAAAAAAAGAACGAATACAGGGTAGTGGGCAGTGAATAAACGACCATGGTTCCGCAGTTACCGATAATTGGGCACACTTGTAGACGGTCGGCCGCGGTACCATTTTGTGCAATCTGTCGCTCCGAGCCGAGCACTATTGCCGAATTTATGAGCTATTCGGGCACTAGTACTTTTCTGAATTGATACCTCGATATAGTTTTTGCGTGACTCCGATTGGTTATTTCAGTTTGATAACTAGAGTGACTCAGGATTTAGTTCTTAGATATAAAATTGGTAATTGGTGTTTAAACATTTTAAGTGTACTGGCTTTTATATATCACGATCTGGAAATAGATGTTGGATAGGGTACTCCAATCATTAGTAATTTGAGGTTTTTGCTAATAGTCCCCTTGTTTCACGGGAAGAGAGAGAGAGAGAGAGCGGTACAGGTGTGGCCACCACCACTACTGCCCTATGACAGCAGTGTTGAGCTCTACTGCTTGCTGATTGAAAGGGTGTGTTAAGGGAGACATACTTATCCAAGGCATTACAACTTAAACCTCTCTGGAAGCAACGCATCTTTGGCTGACATTAGGCAGGACTCTGATCTGATCTAAGGTGGGTCACAGATGTTCGTGCGCACCAGTGCCCACCTTCAGATGCATGTTTGCTACTTCATCATTTTAAAAATAGTTTCGTTATATCGTACAAACACTAAATTCAGTTTACGACAGACTTTACAGGGACTTAAAAATAATTAGGCTACTTGCTCAAAACCCGATACAGCAAAACACGCAGTACTAACTCGTTTAAACCAGTAGGTAATAAAATAAAGCATTTTGCAAAGGCAGTATTTCTGACGGAAAATAATAGTCGCATTCAAACTCTATTAGGTATTTTAGGTGAGTCGTGCAATGAAACAGCCTATAAACAGAGGCCGGATCACGTTATAAAACTGCCACGATTATGCAGTCGTATAGAAGTCAAAGTAATGTCCCCTAATGGTCCAAAAATGCCCGCTGAAAAATTAAACTAAGCCATTCGCATCCAGTGTATGGATTTGCATCGATACGGGCCGAATTTAAACATTTACGAGACCGTTATATTTTTATAGGCGCCCCATAAAATAACTTTTCCGAATACATTAGAACGAACGTTTGCTCCGGAGCAATATTTTTAACCTTTATTGGTCATTTACATAAGCCCCGACTGTATAAGATGTTTTTCGTACAAACTTTGAACTCAGTGTGAATGGTCCTTATTGCTTGTGTGCTTATTTTACAACTCGAATAAAGAAATCCCATTATTGGGTGGTTTTCTTTTCACGTGAGTTTTTAAAAGAATTCCTTACGAATCTGAATGGTCGGGATTGGTCGTTTATACGACTGTGTGTCTTTGTATACTAGCATGTCAATGGATTGAGGTCTTTGATTATATACTTCCTAGACCGTTACTTAAAATAATGACCAAAAATATTAATTAACTGTTAGCCTCTAAATCACTTATGTTTATCATAGGCAACTTTATTATCCAATCAAAATGACGTAATGGGAGCATCCGACCAATCGACGCCGTCTATAAGCTAGTGTGCGTAGTCAGTCAAGTCAGTCAGTCAAGTCACACATGCTTATATTTTTTGGAAGTTTTTTGCTTGTCGCTGGCAGCGTGATGTTGAGTCAACAGAGTATATAATCTAAGATGGAGGTGTATAATTATTTGTTATGTATTGCATTGGATGTTGAACATTGCAAGTTCTTGTAGTTCCACGCATTGCTACACATTGATAGTAACGGTCTTAGTGTGAGGATGCCATGCCAGCCATGTTTCAAGTGTGTGGCAAGACAGACATAGATTCAGGAGTAGAAGTGCCTGTATTTTTACTCGACTGGGTCGGAAGAAGGGTAATGTTTTTCGAGCGTATGTATGTCAATTTCTTTGACACCCTCTAGCGCCCAAACGGCTTGACAGATTTTAACATGAGGTGTCGTTAGAATCGTCTTAGATTCCACAATGATAAATAGGATATATGAGTTTTAAATATGGTGTCTGCGAACGGGGAAAAAGGGGGGGAATGGAACAAGATATTTTTATCGTAACAATATGGGTATCAATTTAATGTGGGAGTCAAAGTGAAATCATAGAAGCAATCGGGTTTTTTTTTTTAAATTTAAAATAATTGTCTATTTTTATAATTGCTATTTACTGTTGGTATTTTGTAGTTCTTTCATTAAGGAATCAATCTTTTCTTTCTTTTTTTTTAAACGACTTCAATTTTAGTTGGATATAAATACAAATGTTCACGCACTATGACTATTAGGTGTATATTTGTTTATTTCTTAAATTTACTCAAAAACAATTCAATTCTTTCAGTATTTGGGCAAGTCCATGAATACTGAACAATAACTATATAATATGGCACATAAAACAAGCTCAGAACGGAAACACATAGAGTGTAGCTGAACAGCAGGTGATCACCTGATCACCTCATCTTAGAGGATATTTGACAGTTTCTCTTCGCCAAAAGAGAAATATTTGTTTCAGATCAAATTTAAATTTTAAACAGTCAAATCGTACAAAAAGTATTATTACAATTACAATATTTAAATAGAGTGTTCGCACAAACCGTATTTTAAAGCTTCGCTCGGATTATGTTCTTTTATTTGAACGTGAAGTAATTACGACTGTGGATTTCTTTCTGGCGTTTTCAAAATTCTTTTTTTTTCACTCTGTTTTAATTTGGGCGACATAACTTCATAGTACTGATATTTTTCATAGTACTGAAAATTATTTATCTCCTTCCCTAGAAAAGAATCGAATGAGTTTATTTGGGAAAAAAAAGCAAAAAATACCTCATTGCTACGTCCTATAGATAGGCTTTTCTTGGCGGTCTTTTTTATACATTAAAATGATCGCCAGATTTAAAATTAATTTTGAAATAATACAGGCTTTTACTTCTTTAATAACTGATTATACAAATAAGAATGCCTGGAGGTCAGTTCTCACTCTCACACTACGTGTCCCTATCTAATAGTAGGATAAATTCACAAAAGCTTCTGTTTGTCTTTTGGATAAACTTTCTCTCACTTCTAGGTCATCTGTTAGAGAAGTAGTCTTGTTACTCTAGATTTTATTCTGGACCATATGAATCTATACATATAAATAAAATTGAAGTGTCTGTTTGTTATGTCAAAATAACAACTTTACATATGACTAAAATACAATTATATATTTTTTGTCTGTCTATCGGTCTGTCTGTTTGGCTGAAGTAATCTTCTAAACGGCTGGATCGATTTTGACGGGGCTTTCTTTGGAAGGTAGCTAAAGGTCGAAGGTGTAACTTAGGCGAATTTAATCTTTGAAAAAATCATTAGTGCGCTCCACGCGCTTGAGGCCGCCGTCGCGGGCGTTAATGTCAATTGATGCCTCATAACAATGTATATATTTTTAGTTCTTTAACGCGGCTGAAATCACGGGAATCAGCTAGTTGCAGAATAAAATGCAAACGCGACGATCCCGGCGTTATCACACTTCGCTCCGGGATCCATAACTCGCGCTGACATCACTTCTCCCTGAAGACGTGCCTACTTCTTATTCATAATACTGTAAAATTGAGCACTTTATGTTGCTAGCC
>DWNY01000697.1:0-14952 GCA_018250635.1 Telegonus apastus | reverse complement strand
TAGGAACATAAAGGTATATTCTATCTTTCGTTTTGTTATCCCTTATTTGGTATTGGGTTATATATATAAAACTCCTACCAGAGGTCGGCCAGGTAGGTTGCCACTTCAGACAGAATTGGAACGCCTCATAATAAATTCACTTGCATGTGCCACGAAATATTTTAAAACAAACGAGTAGACCAGTCCCAATGGTCGAAATTCGACCATTATTAAAAACATACAAAAACGAAACTTGTATATGTATTTTTTATCTGTGCATTAGAATAACATTCATTATAGGGAAAATGAGGTTTAACTAGTTAAATTTGTTAAGCTGAATTTAAAAGAAATAACGCATTTTTTGACATAGACATCTGACATGGTTGATAATTTATGTCTTTTATATTGTCAGTATTGTTGTCAGTGCTGTAAATAATGAGTATTTTATTTTGTATAATTTAATACATTTGTAACATTTCTTAGACATAAATATAATCAATCAGTAATCTTCTCTGCATGAACTTTCACGTATGTCTTATATCATAGGTCTCTCTGCGCGCAGTATTCGAAAAATGATTCCGAAAATTTTCGCTTTACGTATTAATATATAGATTAAATCCATGAATGACAGACACCTTTGTACAGGTAAGTGAGAGCTTCCACCGACCACCGACAGAGTTCCGACAAAGATACGTTTGACAGCTAGTACGATAGATGGCGTTCTTTTCGCGCATGCGTATTACGTTCAGACTAGAGTCCTACTTATTTATTTCAACTATATAGTACTCTTTACTAAGTTATGTTACGTTAAGACTTAATGGTTTGATTATAGATTAAATACATCACTAAATATAATAATTTATTATTATTTTGAAGGCGTGTTTTGAAGGTCACATTGTGAGATTTAAAGTAACCGCGTAATCTCGATTTTTATATCGAGGTATTGTTGGTAGGTACCTATTAAAAATTAAATATCAAAATTATCTTACAACTAACGGTTATAGCTACAATATAGATAAATTGAGATTTGTAACCAAGTTTGCAAAAAGGAGGAGGTTCTATGTTCTGCTGTATTTTTATTCTTACTTTTTTCGTGTAACCGAATATATAATATTGGAGCTAAAGGGGCCCATTAGGTTATGGGTCCTGGTTGCGGGTCATGTGTTTATGGGCACCGTATGGCTATCAAATGTACGGGAATGGTAAAGACTGAACTGCTTCGTACCAAAACATATGACGAAGCAATCAAATGATCGGAATATTTCTATTGAGTTCTCTTACATTTGTAAAGTGAGAATAACTATGAAACTTTCATATTTTCAATAATTGTTTTGCAAATAACTACGGTCGTTAGGTCCACGGCTCTTTCTTTTGGTCTAGAAACATGTAAAAAACTGTGATGCAATTGAAACACACTGACAATCATAGATGAGATATAAATTAGATGTGGAATTGGAACCATTGGATCCAATATTCGCAGATCTACCTTAACATTTAGTTCAATATATTCTTAGGTAAGTATACAAATTTCTGAGACCTTTTCAGAAAATATTTCTTCTAGTAGCGGTAGTAGTTGCTTACTGTTAATAATGCATTACAAAAAATGTATTCCAGTTATATTTGATCCACTTTTATTCTTCATGTTTCAACCGTTCGTCATGTTCAGTATGTATAAACCACACCTCCATAAGATCCTAAATGCTATGTATTAGTCGCAAATGTTTGTATTTTTTACTTGACAACCCCAAAAGGAGGGTAATGTTTTACGAGTTATATAAATTGTATGTAATGTGTGTATATATTTACGGTACGGTGGGCATTCGTATTTAGAATAATTTTAGTTTCAAGTAATAATTATTTGGAATTTAAATTATTCATCTATGTATACAGAGCAGAAAAAAAATCCAAAAGTGAAAATTGGGAAAAAATATAACAAACGTAAATGTAACGTACATACCCGTTAGTAATGTAATGTAGGTACATCTGAGGTACATATTTTTAAATTTTAGACCTTTTATTCTATGTTTACTCTGTGACCGATACAGTTTTGATAACGACTCGCGCGTAAACTGAATAGAGATGATAGTTTTGTTTTTTTACAAACCGTTTAAATGCTCTCCACGCTTCGTGCATTTGTACTGAATTTAGCTTTGGCGAACGGTTCTGCAATATTTTAAGAGTAATTTATGTATGAGACAAGCGGACTTTAAAAAAGGAGGAGGTTGCATTTTTGGCCTGTATACTGTACTTTTTAAACTACTAAAAAGTAACTACAGCTATCCACGAATATTTTTAACAACAATTTTACGCTCGGAATATGTCCTTAGATATGTTCTATGTTCCAACTCTTACCAGAAAACTAAGGATTCGATAATGTCATACGATACTGCAACTAAAATTTTATAACTCTTCAAAAGGTCGAGAGTGAAGAATGAGGTTTACATGAAACAATTCAAATATAAGCAGGTATAAAGTTGTTTCCGATAACCTTTCGTTATATTTTTCTGTATTTTCTCTCGAGGCGTAGGTATTGAATGATTTATTCTCTGGATAAAACCAGGCTAATATCCTATTAGTTTATTTAGTAAGTTCGAAGTAGGTTACCACTCCGTAGCGCCGTACTTAAAGCCGTTATTTATCACTAGCTGACCAGGCGATCGTTGTTCTGCCATTTGTATTTAGAAGATTGCACGTGAGTCAATGATGTTCTTACAATAACGCCATCAATTGAGTACGTACGTAATTCGACGTAAGAAAAGTTGCTTCTGATTTTGAATTGTTATAACTTTTGATAGAGTGGATCGATTTTGATGAAGTAAAGCCTAAATGTTAAGTTAAGATTCGTACCATGAATATATTTACATGATTTCAATCCCGTTGTTTTGGCGGCAACTAATTTTAAACACACAGACAGCGAGCGCGAGTTATATTCTTATTATGTGTACAGATAATGTATCGCGAGTCACAACTGAGGTTGTTTGTTAGGCAATGTCAGTTATTTGTCTATCCCGGAGACGGGGTACTTGAGAACTTGTTATTAATATTTAAGGGTACTTAAGCTTTCAATATTCCCAGTACCTATTCGCTGACTTTGTGCAAATATTAATAGTAAATAGGCGCGTTCTATATTCATATTCCATCTTTTTTCTGTTATATAGTTACATCTAACAATTTTATATTGATAGGTACATATATACAGAATGGACAAATGTCCTATGTCATTTTATTTATAATTATTTTCGTGGTTATCTCAGATCGTTAGGTATTCGGCTACTTTCCCGAAGCCCTTATTGTCACATGAGTGCGGAGTTGTATTTTATTAAAAAAATTGTAGGCTCTTAATTCTTGCGTTAACTATATATTAATTAAGAGTAAGCGAACATGTATTCCTTCTAATGGTATGTGATCAATGTAATCAATCCAAGAAGGAAATAAATTCTACTTGTATCTTAGGTCGAACAGAGATTTTTTTATACTAAAGGGTATCTATACACTAAAGAGTTAAGTAGGAGAGCTCCGTTTAACTCTGCCTTACCTAAAAGGCTTTAGCATCTTCGCGCCAAAACACAGGAGCATTTATAATTGGTGGCAGTACCTATAAATGGTAATATAGTAGGTATAGACAAAAAAATTAAAAATATATACAGTGCCTGTATTGCAGTCAATTCAATTTTACTACTATTAACTTTAAATGTTAATTTAAATAACAATACGATGTTTTACTACTTTCGAAAATCACATTTATAATAGTAATCGTAATTTTATACCTACAAAAATGCATTTTCTTTTATAAATGTACAATTAAAGGTGGTGTTAATATTCGGTAAGTATTTCTTGAGCGAAAGTTGACTTAAGATATATAGTTACGTAACTATTGAGATATTTCCCGACTCCCAGAAGTCTAGGTCACTGTGAGACCTAGTATCGATCTGAACTTGGGAACTTGCGTAGTTGGATTCGAACGGCGTCAGCAGATTTATGTAATCGCTTCTTCTTATCAAAGAAAGTGGATGTATCTGAAAATTACTTATCTTAATCTTTGTCTCAAATAATTGATGCTAAATTGTACATTGATTATTTATTATTTTATTATTTTTTAATTAATCATTTTTGTGGATTTCCACTAAACTAATGGTCTTTATTAACATATCTTTCGTTGCATATGACTGAAAAAAAAGGTAATGAAGAATCCTCTTATACCGTAATTAGATTATCATTATCAGATGACTCTGAATAGAATGTTTTATAAATGAAAAAAGATAAGACTTTTTAAGACAAAGAAAATCGGACATGTATAGTTTATCTAAATGTTTATCTTTACCGTTCAATATAATAGTAACAACAAAATTTTAAAATGCACTTTGTAAATTATACTTTTTCGATTACTTTTTGATGTACATCTAGACTTCTAGACTGAATAATGGTTGGTTGAAATTCATGTCACTGTATTCAGTTAGCATTGACGATATAACTAAACTAGATTTGGGCTTGAAAATTAGCGTGGAAATGCAATAACCTTCACACACACGAATAAAGTTAAATGATATCACAGTAAAATGACAGCGGAGGTTATGTGCTAGCAGCAAAGCGCCACTGTTTCTCAACATCTATACATCTTATTTTTTACTGCTTTCTATTTCGCAATAGGCCAGTATCTCATTGCGATTATTTTTTACGGCTTTTAATTTACACGTATACAAAAATGTATGATTTCAATTCTGCCGGGCGCGTATTGTGCTGAATAATAGTGACGAGAAGCACAATGGCGCGGAAAATAGAGAAATAAGAAGAACGCGCGTTGCATAAACTGGCCAATCGGACTGAGGTTCAATAACTTTTATTGAATAATTTATGTTAATTGTAAAGCAAAATTTACATTGAAATAAAAGTAAAGCAGAATTTTAATGGCTTTTATTAAAATTTAGCAGAATAAATTGTTATGTATTGAGTTAGCTGTTAAAGTAGTTAGCTGAAATGGCTACTGAAACTTATATAAACAGTTAAAAGCATTATATTTTTATTTTCCGTAAATTAATACGTAGCCCCCAAGATCCTAAAATAAATATAAGTGACAATGAATAAAATGTTACACAATTTAATACCTACATCCGTTATAAAAAGTTTATTCCTAAGCCATTGTTCTGTAACAAATGCGTCACATAGAAAAAATATCGTAATAAATTTAAGTACATGACATAATTTAAAGAACAATAGGCATTCCAAATATTGCATTAAAACTACGCTGTTTTGGTTTTGCTTGTAAATAACGTACGTGTGATCCGTAGTTTGAGAGCCGCTGTACAAGAGTACAGTAACTACTATCTCGCTGGCAGTCCGTCGCCGACACTACCGTTGCGCGGTTGCGTACGTGTTTCTAAAACACTTGAGTATACAGAATACTTATTCAAGTGGCGTTATTTCAAAAAAGTGCGGCACACTTTCGATAGCAACCGTTTCTGATTTTTTGTAATTAAAATGCTTTTTAACTCAATTAAAAGAAAGTGAATAGTGCGGCTTCTTCAACCCTTAAGATAGTGTAATTGGATTAAGTGTCAAGTCACTCTGCACGTGAATACGAGCCGTGAAACGTGTATGGGGACGAAATACTATTTTTAGTTTTTTGAAGAACTGAAAGGTTCGTTTGAGTATACAAAAATTGTGTTTTATTGAAGGCATAGTGACAATTTTCCCAATGATGGGAGTGTGTGTTACGAATACTTTAGCTATGGACATAAGTCGTAAGTAATTATAATACATTTTTTTTGTAAGCGTATTATTCCTTGCACTAATATTATGCGAATCGTCCTTAGGACGCAGTAGTGCTGTATACATTATTTAGGTAATATTATTATATGCCTTTGAATTAAAAGTTTTAAATACAGGTGTCAAGTTAAGAACATTTTCACTGTAAAAGGGAAGACAGTAAAAATATGCAAATATTATTAAGTTCCAAAAAATTATAAAAAAAAAATCTACACAGTTGGTGCCATGGACACACAGGAACACATACATAGTGGAAGACATAAACATCCGGACCCAAAACCATAAATAACGTATATGGTTATAACATTTACATCTTTATCGGTCCTATATCGAATCCCATTACCTGTCAGATTGGAATGGTGATCTCTGATGCGGCAAATCGCACCGAACTATTTATTTATTTTTAAAACGAATAGGTAGGTAATTACTTTTCGGAACTATATTTAAAATGTTAAACATTATTTGGCCTTGATAATTCCAGTCGCTAGCGTATTTACTACGGTTGTATTTTTTATTTTAATGAAAGTATATATATAGTTATTCGAGTAGTTCCAACTTAGTCCTCAGGGGTAATAAGAATACTCAAGTAGAATCGACTGTTAATGTAACTTCTTTTTTAGTTTAAGAAGTTTAAAAAGATGGTTGGACCATTGGATTTACGAATACAACTCAAGGTTTAGAATCATATACTGGTTTTGCCTGTAAGTATAACTAGAATCTATCTAGTTCGATAATTTTCAGATGTCTACATGGTGAATTTGTAACAATTAACATTAAAGTAACAATTATAGTAGCTAGGTACGACAGTTAATTACTTTTTAAGCCAGTACTTTAAACATGGTAACATAGAACAAAAGCCGGCTTATAAGTCAACAGTGAGACTGCTAAAAACTTTGAACATTGAGATACTATGTACTAAAGTAATAGAGAAGCTACTTCTAACGTAAATCGTGTACCTTTGTAACTTAAAAGTAGCTGAAGCGCTGAAACGATAATAGTACCGTCTAACGTACCCTTCGAAACTGTAGCGCTAGATTTGCCACAAAGGACTGTAAAAGAACTACGCAACTGAGCGCAGTGCGGCCAGCGCCGCAGTTGAAAGGAACACAACAGTACCACTGTTGTGTTCCTTTTAACTGCTTTTCACTGTTGTGTTCCTTTCAGTACACAACAGTACAGTGTCTTCTACTTTAGTACAGAGTATCTAGATAGTTATGAAAGAAAAAATTGTTACGTTCCATTGGTTAGCTGCTATCTTTATCTAGTGTTTCAGATGAATAAAACTCTTCAGATTTTTGTGATGTAAGCTAACTGATTACGTTGATAAGGCATTACGATCGATTCAGATAACGGGTGCACGAGTCTAGAACCATTAGAACAATTGTCTGATAGAAATCAGACTCTATGTTGCTGTATTAGAGTTTAGTTTTGTTATGAAATACGTATGGGACAATAAAATAAGGCTATTTGCAAACAATGCTACTCTATTGCTACTCGGATAGAACCAGGTACTAGAAACTTTGGGATCATTTTTGTCGTAAAACGCTTACAATGATTGCATAAATAACTCTTGTAATTATTTTTTTATCAAATGACGTTAAGTTTCTTTCCGTAATTATTGAAGCAAAGTTCTTTATAGCATATAGCATAAATAAGGTACTTGAAGTCGTATCACTGTATTGGTACGTATCTCTTGACGGTTACTTTGCATTCTTTGAACCAAAATATAGCAGCCTTAAGGCGCTGTTATAAGTCAGAAGTTTATTCGAAAACGAACCATTCTACGATAAATCATAATAATTCCTCTTATGCATATAATAATACTATATTATTGGGAGTTCAACACTTGAAATTAATTGTAGGTGTCTACAAGTTAGAGGCTACGTTACAATAAGCCGTTAAAGATCTCGTAACAATATATAAACGGGATTTCTGTTTTGAGTAGTTAATCTCATTCTTCCATAAAAACAATTGGAAGGTAAAAGTATGTTTACCATGCTTCCATTTGAAACTACACATGTTATGTATGCACTAGGAATAAAAAGAATTTAGTAATTAGCAGTGATAGCGTAATGGATGAAACTTGGCCTCTCAATCGAGGGGTCTGAGGTTCAAATCTCAGGCTGACCTCTGACTTTTCGAAATTATATGCATATTAGAAATTAATTATCGCTTGCTTGAACGGTGAAGGAAAACATCATGAGGGAACCTGCACAACTGAGAGTTGTTTAAAAAGAAAGTTCTTGAAGGTGTGTGAAGTCTACCAATTCGCACTTGGCCAACGCGGTGGACTAAGGCCTAAAAGTCCTGTCGCTCTGAGAGACCTGTGCCCAGCAGTGGGACGATAGAGGGTTGACAACGAACCATTGATTCAGTGTAACATAATTAATTGTTATTCATTATTATTTTTATATAAGTTTATTTTTGCCGCGTGTCAATGGCCTAAAACGTTTTGAGTTGTGACATGCTTTCCAGAATCTTACGCAACATGTGTGTCGGCAATGGGAATCTGATTTTATCAAGCTTATCTCTAACAATATAACAAACGCATTTAAGAAATTGTAACTTCAATGTTTGTCTGGAAAACCCGAGTAAAATCTACTTCTGAAGCATTGTTTAAAGTAAATTAATGTCAATCTACGTTTCTTCCTTATAATAACAGCATTTAGCGCTGTTATGTGCTGGTTGGAAGAGTATGGTAAGGCAGACGAAGTATCGCAACGTAGTCCTCTGGTTTAAGGGATAGAACTTGAATCTACTTGGGAGATGATTACAAACTCACAGAGGTCCACCGGCAGGATCGTGGGTCCAGCCCTCAATTAACATTATAGTTAAGATTGAAACCTCCCGAATTTTTAGATCAGGAAATAGGTGTCGAGAAAAAAAACGTCATCTAGCCTACCGTGAAAAACCAAGCTTTATTTCCTTCCATTAAAACCTCATTTTAACAACACTGTTGTGAAAGTTAGTTAAGAAGTCTAATAAAATTGTGGGCATTCCCATCGTGCCCACAATGGTCACAACGGTGAATCTGCGCTTGTCCACCAATGACAATAGTTTCTTATTCAGGCATAATGTATCCTCATTTGCTTCTTCAATTTCATAAAAAAATGTATACGTTCTCTTATATACTTGTTAAAAATTGTTTGGTAATCTAGTTTGATAATTATGGTAGCGTCAACGATACGAGATATTCCAAATTCGTCATCAACGACAGAATACAAACGAATAGAATTTCATAAAAGGTGGGCTGTGTTCGCTCGATACATTTATACTAAAACTCGTAAAAATTTCATGTGAATTGTATATTTGCTACTGTACTACTGTTTACTACCATTGTACGCACGTGTCCCGGTGCGCGTGACTGGGTTTCTTTAATGCCACCTGATATTACGAGAAAACTGCTTGTTAGCCGCAACCTCTTGCGTCTCACCACTTCTCAGCTTTCATAATACCTTATAATACGTAGTAAGATTCTATTCCAATTTAGAATTATTGGCTTCAATCAACTTGAGTATTGAAGACTGGAGTTGATCGCAATTGAAAATATCCATCGTCGTCCTAATTATGATCCGATGCTGAATTTCTTAACTTGATTATTTGACTTTGCTTTCATATCATGGAAATAATTTACATGCAAAAACTAACTTTGGTATTTATCTAATTTTACATAATATAAAAGTTCTAAACAGCTTTTTAACGTCAACAAAGATAGATATTTCAGCGATCTTTGTCATGAGACCTTTCTAATACGCTTTGCCTGCCTTCAAATGTTTGAAAATAAATCTGGTTACGAAAACTCCACATATTGAAGATTAATTTAGTGTAGTAAATATCCATTGCTAAGTAATAACGATGGCTTCAAAATTCCCTTGATAAATTCAAATCTTTATAAAGGAAACCAATTATGAAAGTTAAATTAACAGCTCTTCGATTGGAACTTCCGAAATGATGTAGAAGTCTATAATTAAATTTTCACATCGCATTCTGACTCTAAGAAGTTGTAGTGATGCAACCAGGGGAATAACAGTATCCTTGACTTTTCACCTCGCGTGCTAGGTCTTAGCAATGATGCAAGGGAGATCAATGTTGAGAAACATGCAAAAGTAAATCACTTTGAGATTTTGCCGATAAATGCATGAGGTATGGCTATTTTAATAGTTTGTGCTAAATATCCCCTAGTGACGGGTTTATTCGAAACATAAGAGTATGTTTCATAGCAAAAATAATCAACAAATGTGATGGGTACTAATATAAGTTTTAATAAAATTTGGTTATGTTTAGTTTCGCGTAGATTCTCTTATATTTAAATAAACGATGAGAAACTATTAAAGATTACGAATGTGAACCGTCTCAGGAACACAAATTACGTAGAGGAAAAAACCCAGTAGAAATTCATACCGTTAAATATTTTCTTATACATTAATACTTATGGAGCCCTTGGGTAATACAATTTGTATATAACATTCCTAACATACATAAATTCTACAGATACAAACAATATATACTTCTGAAATTAATGGACTCAACGCAAAACAATTCTTAAGATATACGAGTGCCTTTCTGCTGTAAAATCACTTCGCTTCGGGTCATTAAGCGTGATTCCAACGAGTAATTTCATCAGTGAGATTGTTTTGTAAACTTTCGTTATAGTGGGAATTGTACGTTCATAATTCGATTAGTCAGACTGCTGCGGTCGCATGGCCGCGTTTTCATGAGCGGTCAGCGATTCCTCGCGAATTAAGATCAGCTGTAATAATGGGTTACTTTCTGTTATTCTGAAGTTTGGTGAAAACAACTTATTTTGAATTGATATTATGATTAATTCAAAGTTCATTATGGTTATAAAGGTCATGGTTATAAATTAGGATTGAAATTATACATTCTACTGCGGCATCTCCGCTACACTTTATTCAGTCTTTATTTGAAGAATGGGGTAAGGAAATAGATCCTATAGAGATTCTGAGCTCGGTTTATTTTATATTGCCGACATGTGATCATTTACTGCAAGTTTGTAGCAACAAATTGATTATGTATTTGTCTGTGTTATTACGTAAGCTTTGTTTCCACAAAGGACAGTGCTATCGTTGTATTGTCGTCTGAGTTAAACAAACTTTGAAACCAGTATGTTATTGTACTCACCATTCAAGATTTAGCCTGACCGACTAAGGCGATGGAGATTCACTGAATCTGGATGGTTGAGTTTTTGTTTTCGATGGACTCAAAAGGATTCGTACTGGATTCCTTTTAAAAGCTGACCGGGTTATTGCTGGATGGCTTATTTGGCTGGTTTATGTTTGTTGCAAAATATTTAATTTCAATTAATATAATACTTATGTGCTTAAATAGTAGGTACCTACCTATGTAGTATATTTTCTAGTTTCAGTAGATTTTATCAGGAAAATATAAAATATCACAAATTTTTATGTAGTTCTCTGAAAACGTTGGAATAGTGGGTTCTTGTAGAAATTAATTACGAATTTAAGTCTCTTTAAGGACTTTTTAAGGGTTATTCTTTTGTTAAGGGTTTGTATAATAGATATAGGGAGAAAATAAAAAATACGGGAAAACTATCTAGTGATATAACGGATATCGCATGATATTGAACATGATCACAATTGTACCAGATGGGGTGTCGCCAATCGAGTGTAAGATTTCCACAGTAACTGACACAGAACCTAAAAGACTATATAATGTGAACCTCATTTTTCTTCTTTCGTTCTAACAGACCGACAGGCAGGCAATAATATAAATAGACAATAAATGTGAGTTAGAGGCGTGAGGCACGCAAAGTGGCGGTCACGCGGCTCTAATGGTTTAATGCGGAGATGATGGGTTGAACGATGTTAAGTTTTCTAAGAACTTCTTTTTGTTAACGGAAGTTGGATAGGGACTAGATTTTTGTAAAACACATGAAGACTGTAAGGGGCATAAATTTATTTTATTTTATATAAGCAGACGATGAAGTTACTATGGGTATTTAAATAAATACTTGCTGACAAACCTAACAAAGTCAAAAAGAGAAGGGTATAAGAGTGTCTTAAGATCCTGAGATTAAGTATTTATCTTATATCTTTTACCTAAGCCAGATGCTTCTCTCATCCCTTCCAAAACCCCTACCCTTAACCAGAATACAATAGCGGTTCATTGCTGTTGTAAAGCAGTAGTTTGTGTACGGGTTGTACGATTTCGATCGTATTGGAGTTCGGAGTTGTAACGGCTACATGTTACGTGCTAATGACGTGGTTTTTCAAACTAGAATTTATGTTCCAGATCTTTTACAGATCCTTAGGTACATATCTTTAATTATAAGTAAATGTTCCCACTTGCGACTGTCGATATCTTACAACATTCTTTAGGTAGAAATTAGAACTACTATTGGGCAGAAGTCAATCGAAGGTTCTTACATAAAGTTTAACCATATAAAAAAGTCAAAGTTATTTCCTTTGCCTTATATTTTAAGATTCAAATCTGTGTGTACCTACCTGACATTGGGTTGGCTGTTGTTGAAAAAGTTTTACGCTCCAATATTGTAATTTTTGTACCTTTTATAGAACAAATTTATTAATCACCGTGATATTACAGTTCAGGCCAGGCTACTTAGAAAAAACCATTCAATGTTCACATTAGTTCGTTTAAAATTGAATCAAAAAAGCCTTCATTTATAAAGAATGTTTGATTAAATTCTCGGATTTTCAAATGTGTAGGAATAATGTGGCTTACATTTACTGTAGCAAATATTTGATCAGATGTTGGCGTAAAATATCAAATCAATCGCAAACCAAAATCGGCCGTGAGCGTTACTGCTGGAATCTACTCTTGTACGATAACAAAGGAAAGTGAATGTCTGAATTGTATACATTGTCTGTTTGATATATGTATGTATTGTATGTAAGGCATTGCCTTGAGATATGAAACCAGTGCTTCGGTTTCATGGCCGAAGCAAGCTGGCTTCTTTATTCAGGCAAAAAGCTTCGCGGGTCAAGGGTGTCTTTTATTGGCAATATGCCAGTGGCGTCGCTGGAATTGCCTTAAATAAGCGTAGTGAATTATGATGCTGGCGACCGTCATCTGCAGAAACGACCGCTTATTATGACTGTTGGCTGCGTTGAGTTATGCCTGGTAAATGCTGCTAAAATTTTTGGAGAATATTGTCTTTTTACATTATCACAGCAAAATTTGCTGGAATTGTGTTTGTAGTAGATTAGTTTATTGTTGATTAATGTGTTATCGAATGAAAGCGCTAATGAACATGACTACCTGTCTAAAAATATATGTATTACAGATACATTAATACAAATGCAAAAACGTCTCCAAGCAAATTTTACTATATGTTTTGGAAC
This sequence comes from Telegonus apastus, assembly GCA_018250635.1. NCBI lineage: Eukaryota > Metazoa > Arthropoda > Insecta > Lepidoptera > Hesperiidae > Telegonus > Telegonus apastus. The sequence continues at coordinate 1,867 of DWNY01000697.1, read as the reverse complement.
GTAGTGTGATGAAGGAACGAATACAAACACATCTAGACTCAGTGCGAGCACATCATATTTTTATATAGTTAATAGTATAGTCGTTTGTTTTAAAAATAAGTGGTTACCTGGTAAGCTTTCCGGGAGTTTTGAAAATCTGCATTCCAATCAAATTTTGTTTAGTTTATCTTTGTCTAAAATATTTAATCGTAAAATGCGTCACAAATTAAATATTGAAAATCTTTTATGGGGCGGTATGTTTTCAAAATTGCGGTGCGAGCGGCAAAGATACGAGGTGGCAAAGTTGATTTGGAAAGAGCACATCAATATCTATACGAATAACGATTATCAAAACTCCCGGAAAACTTTCCAGGTAAAATTACCAAATGACTGTACTATAAGTACATTTTATTTATATTCTAAAAGTAAAAGCAACAGGATTAGTAGGCAACACTGAGAAAGTGTATTTCCCCAAAATGCGTTCTTGCACATTAAAACTTTCTCTTAATAATATAATTAATAGCGAAGAGTAGGTAATTATTATACAATTTTTTGATGCTAAATAGGAATTTTCTCGTCATTACTTGAATTATTTGTAATTATGTGAATGTCAATCTTTCAAAGTTTTGCATACACAAACAAATATAATTTATCGCCATTCATTAATAATGATTAATATTCCATACTAATGATCGTGAAATAGTAATATTGAGCGTTAATGCTGGTGGTTTGCCGATGTTTGTGTTTATTGAAAATTTTAAGTTTCACTGCTGAACATGAGTTATGAAAACTGAGGGAATTAATAGTCCCTTGATTGTTGATAGTTTGTTGATAGTTTTTAAATGCTTCTTATATTGAAAAAAGTAAGTAGTTTTGACTTTTATCTATTTTCAATTCTGCCTTTGTAAGCTATCTGGTACTAAAACATCACGGCCACGATTACGACAACAACAATAAAGATAATATTTTAGAATGTCAAATTCCGATTTGAATTTCAAACGCGCCGTCGTGAATGTCTGTAATTATCTCCTCTGTTGTATCTTAACGTGTCTTAACGGGGCTAGGATTACGCCAAGGTTACATTCTAGGCCCTTTACTTGCGCTAGTTACAGTACAAGTCACGTTCAAATCTTTGTGCTTTGCATTCAACTGTTTCTTTTTGAATTTCGCAAACGGGATACTTATTTTTATTTTCAAGTTGGATAAGTTATGTTGAAAGTACGTGTTACTTCATTTAAACCGAGCTTTGAAGTTGACTACTGAGGCTACTTTTACTCTTAAAAAGACTACCTTAATATTATTAATCAAGACCGCTTTAAAGTTGTCTTTGCTGTTATAGTTTTCTCTGGAGATCTTTTTTGCCATACTTAAAACTACTAATACCAATTTTCACTTAAAGAGGCGATATAAACAGTGTCTACTATCGTAATGTAACAGATTTAATAGAATTATTTTTAAGCATTTTTATAGCGTCATGTAAACAAATTTCCCTTTTTTATATTACCGCAATTTGGTTCTAATCTCTGGTTTTATTATAAGTAAGTGTTATTTTTTCTTACTATTTTGTTTTTCCTTTTGTGGTCAGACCCCGAAGGCACCAACCACACTTATTCCTGCAATTTTTTAATCGCTGTTGTGTTCTGGTTTGATGGCTTGACTACTTATGCGAAGCACTTCAATTTAGTCATAAGGGTTAGAAACCCATCTGATGGTTGGGTAAGCCTAATTTTATCTGCGATATCTGTAATCACAGATATCCTTGGTATCTGGTGAACTGTATGTTCGTTTGATACCTTAATATTATACAGAAAAATAGTACTAATGCAGCATCATTTTGCAAATCATGAATATCCTGATCGTGCTATCGTCCAATGATCAAGATCACAGA
>DWNY01000696.1:0-14955 GCA_018250635.1 Telegonus apastus | reverse complement strand
TTTGAAGCCATTAGTATGAAGTTTAAACAAACAAAAAAGATACATTTGTCTAACGGGAGATGATTGATGCATACGTCGCCTATCTTCGACCATTAAATAATAATAGTTAAGACGGAACACTAAAACGATCGATCAAGAAATCAATCCGTTGAGGTGCATTCTGGTAATGGATTAAGTTAAAGCTACCGGAAACGAGAAAGGAGATATTATGGTTCAGTGTGATGAATTTATAGCTGTGTTTGTTGTTAATATATCAAGTTTAAGTACTTACGGTAACATAGAAATAATTTTCCGATATTATAGTGAAAGAAATGAAATGAAATAGCACATTACTAATGATGTACTTATACTTAGAATTTCATATTAATATGAATTTCATAAATTTAATTGAAACAAACTAAAACTTAGCAGTATTTTGTCTAAAGGTTTTTTTAAATAACACGTGAAGCGAAAAAGGCTTTCATCTTACATGGAAAGGTATATATTTTTCTAATGAATGTATCTTATCTATTACATTTATATTTTTAGAAATGTTAGTTGTGTTACTTGAGATAACAACGATTAAAAATGAAACAAATTCGTAATATATAGCATTACTAATGTTGATATTAATGTCCGTAATCTATTTCAACAGGCTGCAGGAATTGAACTGAAAGAAAACTTAGCAGCTAGTGCAGCGAGCTGGCCATATCCAGCGGTGTATCACCCTTACGATGCAGCTTTTGCTGGTTATCCATTCAACGGGTAAGTTCATTTTATACATTGACGTCATTTATAACACACGCCAAATATTTTACATTATTAAAAAAGTAACTAATCGATAAGCAATTTATGAGTACAATCCTATTGTCGCCATTCAGAAATAGGTTAGTCAAAAAAGTAAAACGTGCATTTTTAAAATCGCAATGCATTAGTGGGAATTCTAACTGGTATTGCAAACGTCCAATGATAATGTTGACTTCCTAGGCAGTAGTTTGCCTTTATATTCAGAGTATTAGTATAGAAAAATCTCTTTGCGTTATAAAATATTTATAAGCAAATTCTTTCCCTGTCTCAAACATGTGCGATAAATAGTAGGCACTTGTTCTAGTAAACAATCATTTTTTTGCTCATAAGTTTGATACCTTTTACATTTACAAATAAACACTTCTCGAGTGTTATTGTTAGTTATATATCAATACAATGATTATGATCTAGATAGGTATCAAGATTTCAAATGACAGTATTATATGATGTGTATAAAACACAGAATTGTTATTTCCAGTATACTTAACTATAATTGTAATTACATAAGTAAGGGGCATCTATCAGAAGTGAAAACCCTTTCTTATTTGTGACAAAGAAACGGCACAAGAGTCTCGACCTTAAATTCAATAGAATGGGTCTGAACAGATCAGACCACAAATTACCGAATATACCTTTTATCTATTTTCCTCCTACCTCTAATCTATAGGGACAGTACACGAGGGTTCGTCGCTTGGCATAATTAATTTATCAGGTCTAAAAATCGAGAACGATCCGCATTGAGCTTCAAAAATGGCAGAGCTACTCCGCACCGACTACATCAACGTTATAGACGTGCAAATCTCTAAAAAGAGAAATCACGATTAATGCCGGGCAGGCTGGACCTCCCTATCCAACGTCAATTGAATTCCCCTGATCACATTTCTCTCTTTGTAGGCTAAGCTTTGGGAACATTATTCAGCAGAAGCGGACACCACTTTCCGCTCCAATCTCGTATCGTTTTTAAGCGTTCTTGCAAATTAGTACAGCCCAAGTGCAAAGCGTCGCTGATAGTCAGACCGAATGCGTTGATATGAAGAAATCATTATCACAATCGATATGTGTATCGGTGTAGGTAGATCGACGGAGACAACGCTCTTATGTAAGGCGATAGCGGCAACAGTAAAGGTTACAAAACATGAGTTTATTAGATATGAATGTTGTATCAGATTTATCGGTGCTGTATCGGTGTTTGTCGGCACGGCGAACATGGAAACATGGCGTCGTGCGATACCTAAATTCGTAATCGCTATCGATCACATTTTCATGAAATTATTTCGTACTTAGCCACAATTACTCAGAGTTTGATTAAATTATCATGTTATAGCGATTCGCCATATTTATTCAACCATTTTTATCCGGGTACTGGGAACGGTTCTTTCAGAATGGTATAGTTAACTTTGATTTCAAATTATATTAGACCTAAAAATAAATTTTACAGACGGTCAAAGATAATTTGGATGTAATACATTCCCACGAGGATTTTTCTTACCGTATAAATTATGTAAGTTAGCTACTGTCATCTGGTATGGTACCAATACGTAGGCGATTCACCTCAAATACAAAATTCTTGTCATATTTGGACGTTTTGGTCGGTTATAAATGATTATGATGTATGTAGTGTAGTAGAAATGGGCTAGTTCAATTAACTCAAAACGCGCCCTTATATATTTAAAAAAAAATATTTGGGTATGTTTATTATAATATTACTTTTCTTCTGATTGGTTGATGCGCTAACCTTATTATGCAAGCATGATTTATATTTAAACAGCTTCTTTATGTAAAAAAATAAAATATACCATAATTGCTTACAGCTGTGATTAAGACCGGTCATTATAAATAAATGTTTCTAAATACAATAGCAGCATTTATTACGTACCTACTAATCAAGGTTAATATAAAAAGCTAAAACAACGCATTACAATTTGATTCATGAAAGTATAATAGCATCACTGCTTTCTGAGAATTTTCGTTTCAAAGAAATTCTTATTATGTTATCTTCTTGATGTTTCAATAAATTATATTACTTTACAATTTATAGCCAGCGCCTACTGTATTCAGTTCAATACATATGTACATGAATATTTACTTTCATATATTTCTTTATTATTTTCCAACGAAATTAAGACCCCTATATGCGATAATATATAAATGGCGCTAGTTGTGACTTAAACTCCCAAGGGCTGGATATATTGTTATATAAAAAGTAGACGCAACAAAATTAAAGCAGGAATAAAAGTTGTTAAGCGTGCAATAAAACTTCTCAAGTAAAATACAAGAAAGAGACAGGTTCCAAAATATTTTTTCTTTTCCACCATTCCATAATGAATCTCCATAATTACGTATGAAACGATTCTCCAGGTGTCTAGTTAATGTATTTAAATTTTAGTACCTGCGAGTCCTTCAACCAGTCGGTCCATACTGGTCATATTAAGTATATAGATATGCGAGCTGAGTAAACCTGACACTTTTTTCAGTCCATCTTTATTGATGCCCATTAGTTTAACGCGTTACTTCACATAGGTACTATTATTTTTTGCTAAATCGCTAATTATGGGTAAATGTCGGCGCATAGCTATTGATCGCATTGCAACTAGGAAAACCGAGCGAGACCACGTTCTCATGATACGTTTTTGCCGCGTGCTCGTCGTGCCACGGTAGTGTATTATAATTATCGTCGCTAACTCCAGTATAAAAGATGTTACATGATTCTTCTATTACAATATAAATACTTTCGCCAACAAGTGCCGCAAAAAGCTCTGTTTCGCTAACGTTCATGCGTCGGCGGTTTCGACCACGGTTTACTAGAAATGTTGGACAAGTATTAATAACATTCTCGCTTCTCAGGTGCTTTGTCATGCTTGTCTTCGGTGCATTTTCAACCCACAACGGTTTGCTTACCGAGGCGCCTTCCATATACGTATTCGGTATCTTAAGAATTTCTGTTCGGATTTACGGTATGGTTATTATCGTCTGATGGATCAGTCGGAGTTAACTTTCGTTTATAAATAGAAAGTAAGCTTCTATCCGTGCAATCATTATGGACACCTTTCGTAATTGATTAAACATCTAATAAGGATGCGCAGAACGTAAATCACTCAGGAAACCTGATCGCAGTTCAGTTCCATGTAGTATCGATGATTAAAGAGGTGCAAAAAGATTATAAATGAAATATTTATGCTACTTATAAGTGGTCAGAATCGTGGTTTCTTACGAAGGAGGAAAAAAAGCTGGAAACAACGATAATGGAAAAGTATATCATTACTTATACCTTAAACAATCTTAGTCGTTCAAAGATGTACACCATTAATTAGAAGTCAATTTTCTGCGATTATTATCAACGTGTTTTAATCCAATGTTTATGCAATAGTTTTTACTAAGTATTTCTTTTGATGAAAAATTTCCTACAGAAATATAACTAGCCTCTGTGGTCTACTAAACATCTCCAGTATCCATACCATTTTATGCTTAGACATCTTTATATAATAACGTAGATAAAATAAACATTTGTTCTTCTGACGATCAGTTACTGATGGCCTCATTGACCTTTCCACTTACAAACCTCGATTGACCAATAATGCAGACTCATATAGAGAATCTAAATATGATCCTAAGAACTCACACTGCAAGATCTATTGAAATGATGTAAAATGGGAACTAGTAAATTGTATTTAATCTATACGACTAGGACCAGTTGAATTCTATTTTATTTACTTATAAATCTTCAGCTAAAATTAAAAACCATAGTTAGAATCCACCGTGGCACGAAATCCCACGTAATCTTCATCGAACGATGATTCAATTTCACATCGAGGTTGCGTGTTCTTTACTGTTCACATAACATTGAAATTTGATTGTATCGAGCGCAGTCGTGAGATGCAACTATAACAAGAGTTTGATGCATCATACATATTAGTCGCAGGCGTGAACGCGTATGATTTATATGTTTTTAATTGCGCTGCAGCGCACAACGGCTGAATGAATATAGATTGAACAATTGGTGCATTAGCTTCCGCGAAGATAATAGCGAGGGTATGTTCATGGTAGTATTGTGTTCGGAATAAATCTGATTATCACCCCTTGATTGTTACACGTACCTCCTCCTACCTGAATGATATTCAGGCTAGTCTAACTGTAATTATTTTGAAAGATGGTATACATCGTATACTCCGAGAAGCTCTACATATTTTTATTTATTTTTTTATCTTAATCTTTATAAAAGAGATAGCTATATTAGGACTGTTAGAAGAAATATTGTTATGTTCTCTTTTGATGGTTGTCTATACAACTTTAAAAATTGAAGTGTCTGTTTGTAATGTCAAAATAACAACTTTATACTAAATGCATATGAAAGTATACACGGTTAGTAAGAAAAATACAATTATATTTTTCTGCCTATTTGGCTGAGAATATTCTAAACATGTGGACCGATTTTAACGAGACTCTCATTGGACGATATCTAAAGATCTAAAGCGTAACTTAGGCTTTAATTTTGAATGAAGCATCAGCGCGCGCTCCACGCGCATGTGGCCCTCGTCGTGGGCGTTAATGTCAGTTGCTATTAGGCAGATATTAATGTATGCCTTTTTACTTTTTTAACGCGGATGAAACAAAAGTAACTCGAAGTTGCAATAAAAAGTAACTCGAAGCGTTCGAACTTATTCTTCAGATATAATAACGCATCGACACGGGTAACTACGATAGACTATAAGTAAAATTACAATTCTGTTCAATATCACTTACAGATTTCCATAGGAAGATTACCTAAAATCAAATGGACTGTATAGTTCTGCGAGGCAGATTCAAAAAATACAAAATAGATATCTATTAAAAAGGACTTAAAATTGAAATTGAAATAAATAAATAACATTTACCTAAACATTTAAAGTAGCTACAGGTAGCGTCGATTGGATTGTTTTAATTGATAAATTGGCTGCTACTGGCGTAAACGATAACGAGATAACGCAAATGATACCAAATCGGAAGGTATATGAACAATAGTAATGTTTATTATTTCCATTTTTGGTTTCCACTTTATTTATCTTTAATTTTCTATTCTAACCAACGAATATTGGATACCAGGAATTCATAATTGACGTAGTGAATGTTTTTAAAATTGATGTTGCAAACGAACAAGCAATTCATTTTGTAGTAACTGGTCATAGGTTGATTACTATGTAAATTAACTTATTGGCACAATGCTTAAGCAGCAAGGAACAGTTGATGGTAAGAAGCTGACATTCATAAATATATTTTAAAAAGATCATAAAAGATTATGAGACCATTGCTGACATTTTTAAATATTCATAATAATTATGGTTTCGCTGGTACATTTTCCTTCTATTTAAAATAAGTCAATGTATTAAAATTAATAATCATTGTTAAGCCAATAGATGTCATTCAAGTGCTTTCTGTTACAACACAGGAATAATGAAAAACAATAATGCTACATCACCTAAAATATCATCTTGTAATACGTGATAAGGATGTACCCTATGTACCTTTATGTAGATTGTACTAAAATTTTCATTTAAATCAGTTTTAAAATTTATACTCCCGAGACGCTATACAGCGATTATAACTAATCCGTTAGTTGCTTAATTTTGGTACTTTCGCGTAAATTAACACCGTAAAAATATTTGAAATTTTTGTTAACATACAAACTGCATTGAATTTACCTCTTTAAATATGAACTAGGTACCTAATGGGATGGTTCACATATAACCTGCACTGATACTTATTAAATACCGGATTTTATTGTAAGCAAATGCAACCCATGATTTATCGCCGGCGGCGTTTTGCAAAACGTGTAATCAATATTTATTTTACGTTTAGTGGATAATACAATTAAACAAATTAGTCAGATGAATGTATCGGTGTCTTTGAAATAGTCACGATGGATAAAGTGTCCGTACAAACGTCGAATAAATCAGTCTGCCGGTAGACGTAACCAGCGTTAAATAACACAATTAATACGTTGTAAAACGTGGGGTTCCTTCATACTAATGACGGTGTAATAGGCAGTTTTCAAGCGGCAGGTGCGACGCGAGACAACTGGCAACCTTATCCAGACCATCTCACACTTAATCACTCAAGCAATTCATAATGTTATTAAATAAACACGAAACTATACTATAATTAACTTCGATTATGTTTGTAAATGCATAATATGCGGATGTGAGAATTTGAATTTTACGGTCTAACGCAATCAATTCTGACATTGAACCTGTCAATAACATTTTTTGTAACCACGATAATGGGTTCATTATTTATATCAACATACATATCCCTCATATTGTAACCGTCATCATAATTTCTCTGCATATATGTATATAGTATCGATTCCCCGTTGGCACAAGGAATAATAGTATGAGGTTAGTTTAGAAAACGTTTATTTACCATTTTGAAAAATTGCACCATCCATTTCATCTTTAATATTAAAAAGTGCCTATATTTTACGATGACAAACAACCGGTACTAAGCGTAGCATGCCGCCAAGCAATGTCTATCTATGCACTGATCGCAAGTTGCCTCTGCAGGTGAGATTTAGATAAGAACGACGTCAAAGGCGTATTCATTATGGAATCAACAATTGATTTATGGAATAAGCAATACATCTAAAGGCGACTATAGCCATTGTCGCAAAACGCCAGCCTCCACGAATTTGATTGACTGAATAAAGCTAGAACTTCTAAGGATTGAAAAGTTTCAAACGCAAACCGGTGAAAAACCAGTTTCTGTCGAACATTAAGCAAGCATTTCAAATGAAGTGTTCGCCAGATCTTCACGAAACAATAACAAAGCGCTTGTCGGAAATTTCTCACCGACAATTAGCCTGAGGACAGGCTGTCCGGGAACGATGAGTGACATCGGGGTCGGTGTCGAAATGACTTGAACAAACAAACCCTCTTTAGGCCTCCCCAAACCGCTCGTTTTGACCGGTCACTCAGGGTTATTTAGAACTGTAGGTTGACTGGACGTGCTAAATATGAACTATACATAGAAGATATCGACAGGCATTGTCATTTATTATTTTATTCTGCACTAATTGACACTTTCAGCACGGAGCCAAGACTGAATTGGTGAAATTTCAAAAATATTACGCCCGTGATGCTATCAGAGTTTGACAGGTTGTCTTCAGCAGGAGAAAGTTCATCGCCCGTTCAAATTGGATATTCATTCATTCATTCGGATCTGGATGGTTCGAAGTGTATTTTAACAAGTTCATTCCCTTTTATTAATCATATGGAAATACATCAAGTTAAACAAATGGATTACTTGTAGGTACCGATATTTCCGCCCGTTTGTCCTATTGAGGTTTTCAAGGTTAATGAGCTGAATTATTCAGCGGGTTGTCAAAACATTAAAAAGCTGGTCAATTACTAACTTCAAGTAATTGTTACAATACGATGCGGTGTTCGTTTCATTTGCCAATATGTGATTATGAATGTTTCTTGAACATTCATAATCATAATAACATTCACATCAGGAGATTCCCAAAAAGGATTTCAAGCAGCGGTTTTGGATTTGCAAATTTGATCTCAAATGAATAATTTCATAATACATATTTTAATATTTAACTAAACGGGTTGGATGCCATGCCTTATAACGCAAGTGTCACGACAACAAAAATAAATTAATTTGCTTTTATTTATTTATGTGAATCTTTCATTTTATTATGAATGAATTACTAAAAACCCTTGATAATTTGTCATCGACGTTTTAATGCGGACATTTTACATAGCATTAGTAAGTCAATGACTTCAACTAATTTAAACACAAAGCAATACGTATAAGGTGTTTTGTGTGTAAAAATATTTGTATTCTTGAACTTGGGAACTAAGAGTCAATGTTTTGAATAAGGAAATTAGCTTTCTTCGCTCTAAAAATTACTGTCTGTTTAACGTTTATTTAAATTTTCAAAACCGAATTACTTAATATAAATATACTTATGTATATCAAGAGCTACAGATGTGTAAACTTTTATTTTTCTACATTTAGATATGTTTTCTATGTGCCGCCGGTCTAATTCTAAGTGTTACAAGAAATCTACCTATATATTAGTACGTGAAGCGAAAATTTGCGGAACCATTTTGCAAATAGTGCCTCCAGAGAGGAGTATGAGATTAGTCATGATGAGCAGAAGCGAGAAGACATAATATTTTATGTAATAAATGTTAGAAATGTATTAAATTTAACTAAATAAATCATGCATAGTTTAACAATACTAAACCATACCGTCAACAATGTCAAATGTCTATGTCAAAAAATGCATTATTTCTCTTAAATTCCATTTTCCCTATAATGAGAGTTTCTAATACATATAAGAGTTATTGGGTGTATAATTTTTGGCTTAATTTTATTAATTATGGTCGAATTTCGACCATTATAACGAGTCTACTAGTAATATTAGTTTTGGTAACTGGTTTTTATCCGTTCGTACAGCATCCAATAAGTTTTAACGAATACCTACTATTCATTGATAAAACATTGGAACCGTCGTCATACTTCTCTAAAGCACGGTCGCGCGCATGAAATTAGCTACTAGCGTTCACCCATCTAACTCCCAGTCGTGTCCGGTGGTGCTTAACTTTCTAAATCGCTTACGACCAACACAGACCTAATGAGCGCTTAGGACTATCAAAATATATAACTAATATAACATTACATTTACATAACATTTGTGGAATTGCTTATATCGCGATAGAGACTGCACTTTGCTTCTTAATGTATGTCCATTATTTACCTCCGTCTACATACCAAGTGAAAACATCGTTTTACACTAGACTAGCAATGCTCGTGGCTACGTTCGTTTATTTTTTTATTTTTAATAGCAACAAATGCGGGTTTCTATCATATAATTCAGTCAAGAGTAGGGTTATTTGAGTTATTGCATTAAAAAGAATACTATAAAATTTACGTTCGGGACATGTAACTTATAACGTAGATATGTAAATAAGTATTATTACCTAGTATTTAAAAGACATCTTTGTACGATTCCAAAACCTCATAGAAAGTCACTTCAATTTTATTTGTATGTATAATATGAAGACAAAAGGTTGAAACCTATGGAAATCGTTTACATAGTTACCACAAATCGTTTTAAAATCGCTCTCCGTGTAACCAGCATGATATTTTGTATAGCGATCACGATCAGAGATAGCTCGAGGGGAATGCTAGATTGCAAAGAAGCCAAGGGTTGAATGTAGGCAGCTTCCGCAAGTGAAAGGAGCAACCTATGAGTCTGACACCATGTTGCGTTAGGGCGCGGCCGGTTGGGAAACATGACGGCAACTTATCTTACTTCTTGCAAGGGTTGAGGCTTCCGAAAGTGAAAGCGATCTATTAAACCTTGGTTTTGAATGAGTTCTAATTTTGTTTTTTAACAACGTGTAAAGAAGAGTAACAAATGTTATTCTGGTATTTTAGCTTACTAGAGGATTATCTTAAAAAAAACCCCGACTGCTTAAAATGAATTGATTTTGATACTCACACTTTGATACCCATATTGATATGGTACAAAAAAAATTCGTCCCATCTCTCATATTTTCCCCGTTCCCAGGCATCATATTTTAAAATTGTATATCCTATGTCACTTGGCCAACTGAGACAATTCTAAAGACATCTCATATGTTAAAATCCGTCAAGCCGTTTGGGCTATGAGGCGTGCCAAAGAAATGGACATACATACGCACGAAAAACATCACCCCCATTCTGACGCAGTCAAAAATTACCATTGATATAGTAGAGAATAACTTGTATTTTAGCCGTTAGTAACGCTATCCAGAAATTTAAAGAAAAAATTATTTGCTTTTTTCATTTTGTTACTGACATAATTTAGCAGGAGAGGTAAATAAAAATCCGGCATTTTGGATTTCTTTATAATTGGTAACCATTTGTACAATTTATCAACTTTACTTGCCTTTTTGTACTGTGTAGGGCACCTTACGTGGCATTTGCACCAGCGATAAATCTGCAAGAGCCCTTTCTACCACAGAATGCTTGCCGCCGCAGTCTTACGCTACCAACATTATAGTCGTGATTTATTCGCGATATAACATATAAGTACTTTATGTCATAAGATTAGCGAAAAAACGTATGCCTTGAAATCAGTATTAATAACTTTTATTGAAGATATTGTTGAATAAGACGTTTTTGTAGGAGCCTTAAAAATATCTTCCCCAAAATACTCGTTTACGATGTTGACAAAGTTTCTCAAATTTCTGACGATCTAAGAGATCTTTCAATTCTGATTCTCAGAATCGTAGACGTATTTAAAACTTACAGTTGAACTACAAAAGCTCAAAGTTCAAAACAATTAAATGATAGATCTAAATTAAACTACATCGCGCACTGTTGATACAATCTATCGGCAGCAGAATATAGTGCACATCACTCCCTAATTGTTAACAAGGCACTTGATTGGATTAATTACGACAAACAAATCTACATTTTACATTAGGTTTAAACGATCAGTGCCACAAGTGAAATAATTAAACAGAACTAAATAGATAGACCGATGGAAGACATAATGGAAAACGATTGGTTACAAAGAAAAATATTTCCTGTGTGTAGAGAGTTAAATTAAAAATAATATAATTAATAATACAATTATTAAAAAAGTAAGCCGAATCGATTTATGTGATTTGTTAAAATTTAGTTGCAAAATTGTGATCCATATATTAAGAAAGCTTGTAAAAAGTTATTGATATTAAATAGGTATAGGTATATTAAAGTGCAACTAGACAAACTGACAATTAATTTACTAGTAATAGTAAAAAATACTCATTAGCCGTTCAATTTCCAATTAATATGTAGGTACACTATCCCATTCCGTACTAAAGACGGACTGTATTCACAATTAGGCGTACCGAGATCATAATAAGTAGGTGTTTATGAGGCGTTGTTTTTATATGCGGGTCCGAAAATTTTACTGTCCCTTGTGAGATGGTCGCGTCGCAGGCCATACGCGGCAGGGCCCGTTATCTGGTCGTCAACCGATCGCCACGTGACCTGAGTTCCAACCAGTACAGACACTTCCGCTCCGCCGGCATAATTACAAACGGAAAATTCAACTACACCATACATGACATCGAAGACGAATTTCATCGAAACACTCATTGTGCTTTCAGGGCTGTGGGTTAACTAGCGTAACCAAGATATGGTGATAAATTAGAACAAAATCGGATAAAGCATCCAAAAACATATGTCTCTGATTTTTCAAATGTACTTTAACAGGCTAGGAAGGGCCAGAACTTTCTCATTCTAACAATCATTCTTAACAGTAAGATCACAATGAGATAATAATGCGTTGATGATATGCATGATTCCGATTCTGATAATATAAGTAAGATTATTAATAGTTTATCAGAGAAATGATTCTCAAATGTTGAACAAAAGAAACCATAATATTAATTTTAAAGGAATTGCTACTATGGCAGTTAAACATAGACACCAAATAGATAACGACTCGATAGCCATCATACTCACTCCGTCGAAGAAAAATCTAAATAATGAATTTAGGCGTCTGTGTCTGTAAATTCTTGTGTGTTCTCGTATTTGTGTTACTGAATAACACTGAAGCTGAATAACGATTCTTATTGGAAGGTTGTATCAGCCCTGACTCGTTTGTCGCGCTACTTTCAACCGAAATCCAGGGGATTATGATCGGTTTTCTTCTCGATGCCCGGAGCGAAGTAAAGGTGCGGTCAGGATGCGACTCACGTACCAATCTATTTGGCCCCCACCCGATTCGATATTGTGCACACAAAGTAACGATTACTCATGCCCGCCGAAGTTTATTTACGACAGGAAGAAATTGCGATTGTATTCCGTTAATGGTTATAACTTCCCAATAAGACGGCGCCTGACGATTATGTTTGCGAATACAATAATTAACCAAGCGGATTTATTTTGTATCCCCTAATATATTTTGCGCCAAACGTTACGAGCAATGTTATCAATGAAGATAAGATTGATTTTTAAAATAAAAACGATAAATCGGTATTCACAGAACCGTTTTAATATGTAATGTATTATTTGTAAACGATATTCATGTAAAGTCATTGAGCTTTAATTTTGCATATCTATTAACAATCATGTATTAGGTAACTTATTATTACAAATTATGAATTTATTATGGCAGGTAAAGGTAAACAGGTCTTGTACCTTAATGGTTACAAAGTTATTGACTGGTTCACCGTATAGATTATTATTGCATATGAATTTATTCACAATTATACAAATTAACCAATGAGTGTATAAGTTCCTGGGATTTTAGTTTTGAATGAAAATAATCTTGATTTCGAAACAATTCCGCTTAAGGCGACAGATAACGCAGCCTTAGAATACTAAGAAGTTGTGAAGTTAATTTCATATGTATGACAAGTGTACATAACTTGTAGTCGCCTTGTGTTAATGTCCTTCGTAAGTATGATAAATTCAAGCGGGCAATAATCCAAGAAATATCCGATTTTTCTACAGTAGCTAGATTTAAGCTCATAATGCAGATAAATTATACCGATGACTTTTTATTTAGCGTTTTCGAGAACTCGTCTTATTTCTTTTTTAGGTATAGGTATTCCAGGTAATTTTACGCACGGTTAAATTTTTAAGGTTCTTAATATACTTAAGGACCTTCGCGTTTTTATCAATTTCGCAAGTAACGCGTATTAAGTGCCGAAAAACGAAAATTAATTTTGCAAATTCAAACACCATCTCTTGTTTCATATTTTACGATTTGTAGCGTAAGGTCATTCACATTCGAATTTCCTTTCCTGGCTACCGATTGCACAAAGTGCGCATCACAAACACCGTCAGTAAGAGGATGCGTCATCTAGAACTTTGTGGAACGCGTGCCGATAATAAGAGGCAGCACGTACCCTCACGTTTTCTGTGTGGCCAGTCCATTCCGGACATGATGTCATCGGTCCACACTCGCGCAGGCGGCATGTACTGACACGGTTCCCGCTCCACCTATGGCTACAGCACACAGTTAATCGAGGAGACGTGTACAGACAACGATTTACAGCACAAAGTGCCAGTCCTCCCGTGTATTACCAATCTATGGAACAATAAAGAGTACGCGGTATGGCATATAAATGAGCGGTGTCGTATGCATGGAACGCCGCGCGTGCCATTAGTACGCCGCACTCGGTTCGGAGTAATTGACCGACGGGCTAATTTCATTCTAGGCGCATTGGACGCTTCCTCTTTCCTTTTTCCTATCGGTCAGCGGCGGCCACGAGGCGGTTTGTGGCCGACACGAGTATATGTCACAATTCAACATTGAGTCGTGATTGAATAATATTCGACGCGCCATTCAACTATTGAAGGGCATCCGTGATATAGATCATCTATAGCTGACGCATTGTAAATGCACATGCCAGCTGGAATTTGCGGTTTCACGGTCACCTTAGGAGAATCCCTGTAGATGACATGTTGTGTAATATTGTTGGCTCGGTCGTGTACTGGTCGAGTGCCTAACATTGTAGGTTTAACCTTACATCTGTTACAGATTTGTGGGTATCAAGACGCGTTGTACCAAACTAGAGATAACTTTGGTCGTCATTAAATGTTAAATTGATATTATACCTCCTACACATTATTTTTATTATTGAAGTAGGTATTTAAAGTAGATCAAATCGACAATAAATGCAAAAGTTTTTATAAGCAATATCATTACCAACCTGAACCATAATAATGAGATAAGCTATTGTTTAAAAAATATAACGATAAAGGAACAAACTTCTGAAACAATTGACGTGAACATTATTTTTAAAGCATTGTTTAATTTAAAAATTAAAATTATGAATCATTATTAGAGTTATGACGGCGGGTGTAAGATTTAATCAATGCGTGTTTTTAATGCTTTGTAAACAGAACATAAGATCATCAGCTAGTTGTAAAGCAAAGTGATATAACTGAAGATAAAGAAATACCTAGTTGAAGACAATTAAATTATTGCACACGGTGAAGTTTGCAACTTTCACACTCACTGCTCGCGTGCAGGAGTTCTATTATTTATCGGGTTGTCTTTAATCTATTATGTTAGTATTATGAAAGTAATTGCAGTTTATGTGTGTCCGGATTTGTGTGGTTTTATTGTTTCCTCTTCGTAGTTAGGTTTAGTCGTGTGATCAAATTTATATTCATAATAATTTTATCTATGCC
>DWNY01000695.1:0-14956 GCA_018250635.1 Telegonus apastus | reverse complement strand
ATACAGATAAGTTGTAAATAAAAGATATAAAAGTGGCACCAGTTCCCTTTTGATGTTTAATTTGCCTTGAATACTTAACAGTGAAGTCATTTAATAAGAGGTACGTGGAATGGGGTATTTGATTAAAGAAATTTTAATCATTTGAGCTTAGAAGTTTTATGAATCTATTAGGTAAAATAATGATTGTACTAAAATATTCTAATAAATGTTTACTTTATTCCTCTAATATAAATAATTATTGATTTGTCATCGTATAAATTTCATTTTATTGCTTGCAGGTAGTACTTGAACTTAAAAATAAGCTATAATATTGTAAGGAACGTAATATGGAGCGGGAATATCTTAAAGACTGGACCAAGGATGATAAGTATTGTCTTTTTATTGCTATAAAAAGACATGGATCTGATAATATTAGACAGATACAGTTAAATTTACCACATAAAAGCTTAGAAAACATAGAAAAAGCTATAACTTATTACAGGAACAAAGCTTTGAAGCAAGAAGTGCCAACGACAAGAGAATGTTCCAAAGAAAGCGGCCACGTATATGTTCCTTTAAATAGTTGGGCAAAGTTACTAACAGAAACAATTCCTTTCAATGAGCTTCAGACAGAAACAGCTACTGCATTGAGAATTATAGCTGACTTTGAGAATATCCCACAAGCTGTATGCACAGAGAAAATAGATTTCAAAAAAGTGTATCACAACTTAGCAAACGCCTTAGAAGGAAAAGCTTTGTGTGAGGACAAATTAGTAGCTGCCGTGATTGATAAATGCATCACAGAGACCGCATTAACAAGCAAGGCTTTTATGAAATGTAGTGCATACAAAAATGTCTTAAAAAATATCAGGATAAATGAAAAGGAATTAAGTCCATTTGTGAAGCCAACTGAAAACAATGAAGTGTCTTTAGTTCGACAGGTAGCTATGCAAAAAAATTACAATCCATTAAATATTTCTGAACAACATTTAAAGTATGCATTCCTATCATAAGTTTTTATATAATTCATATGAAACTAAATAATATGTTATAATCTTGAGAACCTTTCTAATAAAAATACTCTCCTGAAATATAATCTAAATTTTTTAAATTATTTATAAAGGTTTAGTCGATAAGCCGATATAAACTTTTCAGCAATATTTGTACCCTCTCAAGAAATACTTATAAAATAATTTTATAAAGTACCTACTTTTTCAATTTGGATAAGGATAATTTATAACTTTATGCCACGACAATATGACAAATTGAGAATAAATCTTGATATGTGAGTTTTGTTGTTTAGGATTTTTTGACCTATGCAATGTTATTTTCTATTATTAATAAGTAAAAACGTACATTTGTTTACTGTGTGTGTGTAAAATACTTCAACATTATATGGCTTAAATAATAGTAAACATTAGAAATTCAATTCTTATTTTTTATTGTGGAACATACTTCATTTATCATAGAAATGATTAAACATTGAAAGCATTATAATTGTTTTTTTTAATTACACCAGGTGCATGCTTCAGTGCTTCAAACTGTCAAGCCAAATGATTTATGAATATTGTCACAATCAAATTTAGCATTTAATTAAGACAATTCAAAACATGCAGATATAGTGCTTCACATTTTTACTCAAATAATAGTACAATATAATGGATTAGGATCCCACTGCTTCACTTATATGCTCATGTGATATTTCAACATAATAAAAAAATTAAGAACATAGAAGTCGAGCATTTGGATCATAGGCCATATCAGTCAATAAGAACTCAGATGTTTAATTTACAGCCTATGTAATATATTCAGATGTTTACAGAAATTTAGATTTTATGTATCCTGTATTAAAAATAAATTTCAATGCATTATCTACACAAATAAATAAAAAGTGTCTATTTGTAATATCAAAATACCAACTTTCTACTAAATATATGTTAAAATATACATGGTACCTATAATAAAAATACAACTATAAAAATTTTTGCCTGTCTATTCGGCTTAGGTTATCTTCTAAACGGCTGGAGCGATTTTGACGTGACTTTCACTGGAAAATATTTGAAGATGTAAGGCGTAACTTAGGCTATTTTAATTTTTGAAATAAACTTCAGCACGCGCACTACTCGTATCTGGCCACCGTCGGTGTTAATATCTGTTATTATCAGGCATATAAGTGTCATTTATTACTGATGTTTAAATATGTATGCCTTTTAACTTCTTTAACGCGAGTGAAACTGCGGAGATCAGCTAGTAAATATATAATAATGATATTTATCTTAAATGTACTAACCGAATGCGGTAATTTAGGAGCATGATGATAATAATACAATAACATTATAAGGTTATTATACAAGATATTTAAATTAAATGTTGGGCCGCCATACTCGAACTGTAGAAGATATGTCACATTCCATACTTTGGCTTGATCCTAATGATTATTACTTAAGTAAATTACATTTTTAATCATTGCACAAAAATATTTTTGAGTACTGCTGACTTTAATAAAATGAAGTTTTGTAAGTATTTTCCAAGATAATAAAAAATGTTGCATCATAAATAGGTACATCTTTCTTTACTTTTCCTGATTCCAGAATCAATTATTGTCAAGATAGGAATACAAAACCTAATATTTACCAAATTAATTTCTTTAGAAATTTTTAATAAACGGTAATCTTAGATCATTTCGGACTTTTACCATTATGAGTAATTCTTTGGGTTTACTGATAAATCTTAGGATTTGTCATAGTTCGGACGTCGGGCGTTAATAGTCACAAAATATATATTATACTCGTATGTGACTGCCATAAATAGAATATAGTATTTTTTTTAAAGAAGATTGATTAAAAGATAATTGAAATTAGCAACATAAAAATAATTGACATGCAAATGTACGTTGTTACTATACTCATTTTAATTTTCATCGTCCTAACTTCCCAATTTTTACGTTATGTGCCTCGGAGCGTATTTACTCAGGAGCTGCAAATTTTGTTAGTCTACGCCCTGGGGCGGCAATATCCACTTACGCTCCAGGCAGCAAAAACCCATGTTTTGGTACTGAATCTATCATTGATCGGTATGTTAATTTTTTTATTTATTTGAGCGTACTCGAAATCAAAGCTATTTAATTACTGTGGATTGACTTAAATCATCATTAAAATGAAGAGGAGGTAGCGAAATAAAACAGACAGAGCGTATAGGTACTTAATTTAAATAAATATGTCATTTTTTATTTTAAAATATTATGAGGAATTTAACCATTCTATAAATCTATTAAACAATTTTAATGCAACCCTAACAATTCTGTCCCAAAAGCCAGGTTCCTCTTGTTCATCTTGAGTGGAAGCTGAAGGGTAATCATCATTATCAAATGATTCTATGTCACGCTTTTCTCGCCGTGTCACATGAATGTTTTCGATGCCTGGAATCATTACTTATAATAAACAAAATGGAATAATTAATTATTATCGTAAATATTCATAGCTACTATTAATTTAAGCTGTCGGTAGTAGACAGTATATTTACATAAAATTTCCCAGCACGGCTTGACTAGCATGCACAATGGACGTCCATTTTTTTCAATACAAAAGAACTAAGGGGCAAGATTTTATATCTAACGGTGCATTTACAAATAGATTTATTTGTGTTCATTTGGCTATAACGGTTCTCATATGGTAGGTATTAATATTTATATTAAGTAGGCACACAAATACGTAAATTTTACCTGAATTAATGGAATCCTTATTGTCAACATCGTAAAACACCGTCTGAAAATAAATGAATATAAATTTATTTATGTATGGTAGGTTCGAGAAATATCTAAATTTAAGATCCAACACATTTTATGAATGGCGCTACTATCATTTTTTGTTGTAGAAATAAACAATACAGGTACTAAATTTTATTTTTTCAACTAGGTAGGTTTAGGCTTAAGTAGTTGGTGTAATTGTAACAAAAATTAAAAATATTAAGTAATCAAATATATTTATTTGAATACCGACCTGATATCCATAGGTAAACGTAACTGTTGTCGATAAATAACATAGTATAAATAAAGTTAACAGAGTGTTTGGTCTCATGTCCACAAATTCAATTACCACATTAGCTCTTCATGACTTTGAACTTGCGTTATATAGGAAGGCGTGGCTGTGGCTCCACGGTTGTAGCGGAAAATCGTGTAATCACATGAATTTCAATGAATGACCAGTAAATACCTCTTTGGCTGAATATACCTTTTGTTGTTATTTATCAAGTAGGTATATCAAGATAGGTATAGAATAGTTTTTCCTATATACTTACATGCCTACTGTCAACATTTTAAGCGAATATATAGTTTTTAAAAGAAAATAAAACGAATTTTTTGCTCATTCCTCAAAGTCGGCAATGCATTGACGACTCCTCTGGTGTTGCAAATGCCCGTAGGCGACGGTATCTACCTTCTATCAGGAGGCCCATCTGTCTTAGTGCCGTCGCGGGCGTTAATGTCAGTTGCTTTTAGCCAAATATTAATGTGTGCCTTTTTACTTCTTTAACGCGGGTGAAACCGCGGGGATCAGCTTGTGAGTCAATAAATATAACAGGCAGGTATCTCATGAAACTTGTAATTTGGATAGAACGAGTCCACTGTAGTCCATGGATCTCAGTAACCAATATGGAAATTCAAATAGGACAGGAGTCCGGCTTGAATTTAGTTATAAAAATGATTTTGCAACTTAAGAATGAGTGGGTTACTCATCATAAAATTAAGTGTAACTAAAGGTAAGTACCTTGCCCCTTTAGTTCCGGGATCAGTGTGGGGCAACAGTACCTATCATCATCTATCGTCTGCCTACAAGAAACAAGGCTCGAACCATCCGTCCAATGACTCCGGCAGGGAATGCTTTATATAGGTGGTCGCATACCTTCATTAACATCACCATGTGATGTGGTGAGCTCAATCGCTCATTGGGGTGGAGCACGCCGGGTTAACGCGCTCAGAGAACTCCGGTTGCGTTCCTTCTTGTAGTCTTCACAGCGCTAAAAACGGCAATCGGGGTGATTTTAGCGGGTAAGAAATCCACATATCACGCGTCACCGACGGCCGGGACCGAACGATGCCGGGTTCGATTAGGTTCCCCCTTTGAAAAATAACATCTTAGTTATCTGCTAACATCTACTTAATATTTAATTTGGCACATGTAAGGCACGCATAGCTTTCGTACCCAACCATTGCTTTAGGGCAGGAATAAGCCCAGGATACTCTTGTCACGATGACTTCTACCTGTACTTCGTGGCTTCTACATCCTTCACTACCATGTAGATATTAAACCTTAATTGTTAAATCTCATTTTGATTACGAATGAACTGTTAATTTCTGTGACAATTCACGTGATGATTATACATTATACTTTTTCTTTATGCGGTTTCCTAAATTGTACCATTATTTACATGCTAATAAAAAAGATGTTTGCAGACCGTACTATGTTATGTACAATGTGTTTTTATAGCGATGACCTTTGTTTCGCATCATAGCTCACACACAATGCACTAACTATGTAACACTGGAAAAATACTCGTAATTTCCGTTTGCATCCGGATTAATTGCACAAGACATAAAATATAGAAAGAGTACTTGTAAAGTACATTTCTGTCAATAGCAGCAGGTATGTGTCGATGACAAAGACTGATGATGCACAATACAAACTTACATATGTAAGTAGTAAATTACTACAGCACTTGACCCCTGCAACCAACTAGTTAAATATATGAAACAGAGGTTCTACCTGAAGTCAATTACAGATGAGTCGCCACTCCTGAGGTCTCTCTAACATGTATAGTCTCTCGTGAAACACTCAGCACACATCTAGCCTCAGCATACCTTTCGGAACAAATACATTAACTGCTATATAAAAATAGGTGTGATGGTGATAATTACCTCCCCGCTAGAAATGAACTGGTTGTACATTGTAACTTACTTTTGCTCACTCTGACCTTTACGTAACTTACATTACACACGTTACGAACTTTACATTAGGTACGTTTGACCGTAGCCGGGTAAAAACAACTTCGATCACCGCTCGAAGTAAACAGCAATTCGGTAGCAGGATTTGGATGAGGTCAGTTTGCAGTGACCAGTCTTATGTAAAATTTGTTATGATTGGCCCTATTTGGTTATAACTGCTTGCTGTTCGTTGACCGATCTAATGTAAACAAGACGGTTTCGTAACTAAAATCGGTTATGTCATTAAATAATTACAATTAGGACTTGTAATCCAGATACGACCGGATTCGGTATTCCGAATTGCAATCCCTAGTATCAGTCTACTGACGGCTGGACATAGGCCTCTCTCAAGGCTCGCCACTGAGCCCGATTTTCGAATCTCCCTTATCCAGTTGCTTAACCGCGATAATTTAACTTTTATTCATGAACATGGAACGTTAATGTAATAAAAAAGGTGAAAACAAAGCGATTACCAGTATCAAAATATACATTAATTCATAAAACAAGTTAAAAGTGATAGCAATTAAAATGTATTGAAAAAAAAATTATGTATTCATCTTTATTTAACGTAACGTTACTGATGGCTCATCTAGACATGTGTAACTCAGTAAAATTCGTTGCGTCTACACATTCAGTCACAGCACACACTTGCTAACATAACAGGACAAGTAACGCCACGCTACGGTGCGGCCGGGAGATGGAACGCAGGGCAGTTTAGTGTTAAACCATTCGCACACACAAAAGCCATCCGTTTAAATAACCTACTGAAGCAACAGTGCGGTTCTTATGCCAAAATATGCTATCTCCGGATCCTGTGAATTGATACTGGATCTGGCGAGTATATTGATGCCGGATTACCAGTAAAATATGCTAATTACAACCCCAATGCTGAACATGGGCATTCAGTCAGGCTACGGTTGCAAGCCAGGCATGATAAGCTAGAAGCTAATAAGAATGATATATGCTTCCTCACACCTTCATTTCAGATTTTTCAGTGTTTTCTTTTAGTATGAATGCAAGTAAGTAATACTTAACTGACTTCCCAAAGGAAAGTTTTGTGTTGCTTAATTTTATCTATGCCCAAAATCTTAAGATTGTAGAAATGAACCATGTCGAACTTGGATTACATTTCCATATTCCTTCCATTTGTTATGGACCATCATTCCATTAATAAAACTTTAAAAATTGTTACTTTTGTTACATTCTTTTACTTTAAAAAAAAGATCTCAGAATTTATAATTATATAAGTACTTTAATAAATCAAAATCAAATTTAAATATTTACATGGAATTATTTTTTGGACGCTCCAAAACCGGAGAAACCCATGATTTGAGCAAGTTCTGATTGTGCAGGAGTGTCCTCAGGATCTTCACTTTCCTGTAGCTTACGTTTCTTGTCCCTACGTCTTTCTCGGCGGAATTCTTTTACTCTTGCCTCCTCTTCGGCTGCTTCTCTTAATCTACTATCTAATTCATACTCTCGTTTCTTCTCTTCCATTTTTCGTTTATTTAAAGCAAAACGAGCTTTTACCTGCAATGTTATTAAAATTAATGTCAATAGGTTACAGTCATAGATAATGGCACATAGTCACATAAATTATCAAAAAACAATAACAATAAATTGCTGCTTAAAACTTTTTCTGAAAGCAGTTGTACTTTTTTAAAGAGTAAAGTACCTAATCTACTTAACACCATATTTGGTTTATAAAGTTATACCTACTAAAGATATTATTTGAAAAAATGTTTTTTACTTGCATTTCATTTTTGTTTTTTAATGGTTTGATTTGTAAACTTACTTGTACATAATTAATATATTTTCTTGTTTAACTTAATTTGTTTTGGTAAGGTTAGTTGGTGTAATATTGGAGCTAGGGTAATATAGTTTAGCCCTATTTATTTTTTATTGCGTAATCATACTCATAGGTACATAATATCTCATAACAAAAAATTATACTGATGTTTAAACAGGTGAGGTTTACCTCAGCTACAATATTACCACAGAAAAAAATTATCCATCCATCAGCCTTGAGGTACACTACTGATTACAGTCAGCACCCTCCCCTGGCACTAAGTGGGGTCCCAAATCATCAGAAAACGCTACTACCCATCTCTTGGAGCTTATCGCTTACTTTGCTCTCACAACATCCAGAGGAAAATAGGAAGGGGACAGACACTATACAGAAGAAAACAACACAATCCAATTAATAAATGTTACCTTATTAGTAAATATTTTTTAATTCATATTTACCTGGTCCAAACTGCTCCTCTCAATTTTCATTGACATGCCCAGATTCCTCTGATGTTTCTTGCCATTAATGTGATCCAGAAAGTTAATTGAGTCTTTAACAACACAGTCGCACACATTGCAGTAGTAGCCGCCAGATTGTGAGGTGGGTGTGTTCTTTGTGATTACTACACTTTTGCCTAACTTTGAGTCCAAATCAACTTTGTAGTCACGTTGCTTTAGCAGTTCACGTTTGATGGGCGGTGCTGAAATGATAAAATCATTTGGTTTATCATTTAAAAGAACACTGTAACAACATTTTACTTTTAGTAATGTTAGGGCTGGAGTTTAACCTTATGATTGAAATGGTAGGGTATGTTTGCTATTTTTTTCAATGGGTGATACTACACATAGATAAATGCCATGGTTGGGTGTGCAATATTGGCAATATTTTGAATATATGGCCAATTTAGCTAAACATTTTAATTGTATGTAACCCATATTATCTCAAGTATCCGGTGTGAGAGATTTACATAATCTCAAATGTAGGTAGTCTACTTACTACACTACAGTTGATCAATGCCATGATCTATTCTTATTCATTCGTAAGTATATCTAAGCCCAAGAGAGGGAATGGAATGGTTTCATGATGGTAAATACATTTAAATTGTACCCAGTCTTTTACTAGTTTACATATGAACAAGTTTTACATTAAGTTTCATAAAAATACATGGTAGCAATAAGATTTTGTGAGCATAATTAAAATTTATTATTACCTTTCTTTTTGGATCGTTCTTCTTCTTCTAATTCTGCTTTTAAGCGCTCTGCAGCAATTTTCTCGAATTCGTCTTTGTCCCATTTTCTACGGTGATCATCAGGTCGCATGCTCATTTTTAATAGTTATATGCAGGACAACTGGCGCAGAAGTAATGATGAGAAAATACAAATTATGTCTCCGTTGTTATTTCATTTCCCACTTCAAAATTGAAAACAACTGATAATAATTTTCAACACAAACTCAAACAAACAAACAGATCAACCAAGCTTTAATAAAAAAAAGGAATAATTTTTTTAAAGTATCATCGCTGACACTGACAGTAGCTAGTGATAGACACATACATCTTTTTAATATTGTAATTGTGGTCTTAGCTTCTTGCTTTTTAGCTCAACTTTTTTCATCAGCTCTATGTGACAGTTATACATGAGACGTTATCCACTCTATTGCCCCTGTCAAACAGCTATGTGGCGCGCCACGCGTAGTATTTATTCAACCTTGTGGAGCCCTCGTTGCTCTTACTGATCTAAAGTATATTTTCTAGCAAACTGCTGTAATTCTGTCAAAGTAAAAAATACTGTATAAAAATGGCAATATAGGGAATTAACTATCTGGAAGAGTCCTATTTAACTAAAGTAGCTAAAAATTCTGGATGGCTTTGCTACACTAGAGGACCCTTAAGATTAAAAAATCAACCTATGCATTGAATTTCATACAAACACCATGACTCCATATATTATCTAACTAATAGCTATTTATATTTAGCTAATTAGCTGGAATCACTCTGTCTACGTGGGCTACGGAATATATAGTTTTTAGATTCTATGGGTCTCTTCTGCCTTATAGTTATAACTATATTTTGTTGAAAACTGCATATATAGGTAGATTATATCTAGCATGGTTTATTTACGTTGTTTGCATTATGTTACCTTGAAGTTTATAACGAAGAATTTCTCCGAACTTATTGACGTTAGCCTATCACGACAGCGCTATTGTATGCCAGTTGGTTCGAGTTTGTATAGGATTTTTGTTAAGTATATAAAAAATAAATAACATCAGTAGGTAGCGCTGTATGTTCTAGATAGAGCGTTTTAAACTTAAACATAAAACCTGAATGCAAACAACCTGATTGTATGTGCACCTACCACAGTAGGTAATTCTGAGAGTAATCTCAGATAAGATTAATGTACCTGAAGTCGGCCACTCAAGCGTTGCAACCCCTTACAAACTATCACACTTACAAACCAGAACACTGCAGCGATTAATACTGCTGTTACTATGGATAAATAAGCGTGGCGGTGGTGACTGATGTGGAATCCTACCAAGTTTTCCTTATATAAGCTGTTCCAGCCTTCGAACTTAGTCCTGTAGTTTTGTAAGCAGCACTGCATGTATTATTGGTTTCAGCTATGACACCTGCTTCTTTATTTTTTGTATACTTAACCACTTCAGTTATAAAATATCCGTTCTTAATCCGGGTGCAGAGTTTACGGAGTAACAATTATACTCCTAGTGGAGTAGGTACTTATAGGTACTTAGGTTCACTCTGGGACGCACTCAAATAAGGAATTACGTTTAGTATTAAGAGTTATAAGTAAAAAGTCATAATTTCGTCAAATTTACGAGTTTAAGTAACATTGCTAATTTCCCAGTTACGTAAATAAGAAAAAGTATGCGTAGAAGGCACGTAAAGCTTAATCTTCCTTATTTTAACTTGTTGGGCGTTAAAAAGATTTACCTGGGTTTGGGGGAAACAGCTGTGGATTTAAGTAAATGCGTGTCCGACAGACGTTTTTTTCTGATTTCTTCTGTTATGTCCGTTAACTTGTTTTGGAGTATTGCACAAAAAAACGTACTTAATAGTGATGTAACGAATGTTGGATTTTTCACATTTGCGAATGCGAATATTGTCTACCAATTCGCACTTGGCCAGCGCGGTAGACTAGGCCTAAAAGCCCTCTCACTCCGAGAGGTGACCCGTGCCCAGCAGTGGGACAATAATGGGGTGGCGACCTACATTATGTACCTACCTACCTTGTTCTGTACCCATTGGTACATTTATTTTACTTCTGTCTAGATTCCGCATAAAAATTCAGTTCATGTAAAACGAATCACAACTTTTTTTGTGTTGCACATCGCTGGCCAATCCGCTTTTAATTGATGGCTAGTCTATTCGGATTGTTAAAGTCGTAACTGTCGAAAAAAGGCTTTTTTCCTATATGTACTATTAACTTATTCCTAACAAATGAATATATGTGTATGAAACGTAACAATAACTACAATTCCCTAGGGTCATACTACGTCTAATTAGTTAATTACACAATAGCTAAAGAAAAAATAACGATTCTAAAATGTTTTTTCTTTATACGGCTTAATTCTAGCAATGATTAAACGGATTTAAGCCACTAAGATATAACTAAAATATACTTTTCTGCGTATTAGGTAGGGTAGCTGCTTTTTAACTTGAAAATATTTACGGATCCTGCATATAAATCGAGATACGGTGGCGTGCAGCGTGCGGGCGGAATGGTGCGGAGAAATCCGTTTTTAATATACATAAGTTAAAATGTATCCGTACAGCATTCGTTCAAGTTTTAATTTTTTAAGAACTTAACATAACATGGTCCATAAATATTGTTCAGTAATAATATAATCATTACATTTTTTTTATTCGATATGTCGTTAAAATATGAAAGGGTAATTGGTTGTCAGGATGCGAAGTTAAGTTTTTGAGTTTATTTAATTATTAATTTTGTAGGGTCCGCTCGATCCAGTCTGACGAGGACCGAGTCGTCTTATGATAATGATATGTGGATAAGTCAGTAGGCCTAAAAAATCTTGCGTTTCCATGGAAGGGTGTGAGTCCTTCCATTAAAACAAGATTGTTTTAGGTACGCTAGAAGTAACTCTGTCAGGCTACTATTTTACTATTAGATAAAAGAAAATCTTTTTCTTAATACAAAATCGGATCTGTCTGGAACAATGTAAACGAGAGTTTTCAGCAAACTATGTACCTACCATCCGGGCGTTTTAATGGAATATCTCTTACGCCAATATTTACATTGTGCTCTCTTTGAAAAAAAGATTCGATTAAGAGAAGAATAATAAGAATAATGGATCGCTGGTCTGATGTCATATGAATAGATGAGTTTTAAAAAACACGAAATTAAAATTATTCACGATATAGGTGTACTTATAGGTATATGGTTATCATATCCATATACGTGTATCTTAATAGTAAAAGAAGTAATTACAGAATAATTTTGTTAATTTATGTTAGCTCATTTATTTAAGTTAACAAAATTATTCTATCATGAACAAGGTCTATATTATTATTGTGTTAAAGTCCGGTAAATCGGTTGAACCTTTTCGAAGAATAAAAAATAAAGATAAAATGATATATGTAGCGGATAAAAACAACATCGTGTTCTTATCCAAATGGCTACTTTGTTGAAATATTTTAGCTAGTATTCAACATTCTGACTGCTCATTAGTCACTGCTCGAAACCAGCTCCGCCGGGGCTCGGATCGCGCCCAACCCTACTTATACCTGTTTGCGCCGCTAATCAAATCGTGTTAAAGTTTTGGTCAATATAATACTTAGTCCTAAAATTTACACATTATTGCCCCTATATCTCGTGTTAATGTACGTTCTTATTTTCCGGAACACGGGTATACAAAATTATATTCAAAAATTGTGCTTAATTTGTTAACAAGGTTATGATACAAAAAGGATTCTGTATTTTCAGATTCAAGGAATATAAAATTCGCCAAAGTATGCCTCATCAGGTGGTATCGCAAATCGAAGCAAATCAACGAAATTCTTTCGCAATGATGCCTCGTCGGTCGTCAGGGAACTCCCAATTTCCGGTTGAGTTCGCCAGATACGTCCGGTGATTTGCCACCTCCGGCCAGTCGGGTTTCGTATTTTGTAAACAATCTACATGTATTTATGTGATTTTTCATACATAAAACGATCTTAATTTTACCGTTTTTTAAATAAGTTACGGAAAAAATATTCTAATATTTTATTTGTGAAAAGTTACCATGAAGTAAGTTAATGACCATTTGAAATGTGTAAACCTGTCTTTCTTCACTTATGTTACTCTCCTGCAGTGCACAAGTTATGTCGCAGAATGAAATCCTTGCTAGAAAGGATGACTTGATTATTTCCTCTTATATGACAATAATACTCCTACCGCAAGTAGGTAGGTACCGCGTTATGCGTCCCTGTAGTGCCGGGACTAGTATAAGGCTATAGTATCCTCAGTCTGCCGTATGAGGCGACTAAAAGGGGGTTTTCCAGAATGCGGGCGGCGAGAGTGGGAGCTCGAACCATCCGGCGAACCTGCGAAGGACAGCGATAGTGTGGTCGCATACCGTCGTATACCGGACGGTGCGGCAAACACAATGCTCGTCAGGTTGCAACCAGATGAAGCAACGCGCCCAGAGGACTCCGGTTGCGTTTCTCTGGATATCCAGGGGTCGGCTTCGTAGCGCCGAGGACGGCTACCGGGGATTTTGAGTGGGTAAAAATCCCACATAACTCGGCGTCGCTCCCACGGCAACGAGTATCTTTGGAAGGTTTCCCACTCGAAAAAATAAGGTACAGCGTTATGTATTATTTTTCCATATTTTTTTATTACTAGGCAAGAATTCGAATATCTACATCTATCTAGGTAGAAATCGTTATTATATAATATGTTTCAATTAAGAAAAGGTTTATCTTTAAATCGTATTATTAGATGTCGCTCAGAGAGAAGGAAACAACGGATAATAAACAAGAACCGGGTCGACTAAGCCCATCGTAATGAGATCACGTATGAAATATTCTCGTTGTAAGAGGAACATTTACTTATTTATTTACAAAACTGTGCAGTATCCACGTAAGATACCAAAAAAAAGTGTTTGAGTCAAGTTTAAAACTCTTTACATAAATCAAGTTTTAAAAGTGTTATTTAACACCTAATAATTTTAAATGCCTTTTGTGTTACAGCAATTGAAACAGATATTGGAAATCTCTGAATTGAAATATATATTTAATCATGTATAGACGAAATAAATATTATTTTTGTATGTGTGACAAGTTACACATATTTTTCTGAAATTTCCCAGAATTAAAATACAATTTTATTATTTCGCATTAGGTTCTTTCTGATCGTGCGATATATGTATGTCAGCTAGAACATAACAGTTTAGTACTTGTTTTTTTTTGTGAATAAATTATTTGGTGCTAGTTTTTAGAACCTTAGTATTATCAGTAAAAAAATAGATTCATTGTATTTTTCAGATTTATAATATGGTCAATGGACAGTAATAAAGCTTACCCCATTAGCCCATAGCCAAAGTAAATGTAAATTTGGAATATTTAGTTCTTAATTCCTTAGAAATTGTAAATGTTGTTTAAAGTGCTGATGCGGCAAATGTAGAATGAACATATATAAAGCCAATCAAAGTTCTGTTTGAAGCGGGTTCTAGACACGTGTAAAATGTCACTGAAATTACCCTGCCAATTGGTTACGCGACGTAACCAATTGATGCGAAATTCATAGGCGTGCTATTGCTGTGTTACAGTTGTACGAATGAACGGTGAAAGTATACATAATTGAATTAATCGATTAATTCTATTAACAAACTGTAACTGTCTTTGGTAACTTGAAAATATGTAGGTAGAACTAAAAATCCATCAAAGTTGTTTTATTTATGTTGCTTGTTGTGACCAGTCATCGTTTTATGATAGGCGAATTTATACAGTTCTGTTTCCTTATTTGCTGTTCGCTTCTCTTTTCTACAATATTGGACTAACCGTATATAGTGTAAGGAGACTTAGATAGAGATGAGAGTTAAAAAAATTCGACTACATCATTTTTGTTTTCATATATTTCATTATTTTAATAGTTACTTGTACTTTTTAATTACCTACCTATTTTAGGTAGTTCGGTTTTTACTTATAGTAGGTAAACGTACTTTTTACCTAAATTTAATTCGATTTCGATGAGATT
>DWNY01000694.1:0-14962 GCA_018250635.1 Telegonus apastus | reverse complement strand
TTAATATTGTATTTAAGCATATCTTACATACTTTATGGGTTTTACATTACATGCATGACTGTCAAAGAAAATGTATTGTAGATTCAAGAATAATCTGAAAAGAGTTTCATCTCTCTATAATATCTTCTCAGGGAACCCTAAAAAAGCCGATCGTAACCTAACACATCCCGCTACCAAAAATTAAGCGGGGTATACATTATTCAAACTACTGACATCTATGTATACTGTACCATTTGATTGATACTATATGTACTAGAAATTTAAGGTGCATTGTGCATGAAAACACAGCACTTAAAATGTGAACTTAAGAAACAAATAATACCATGATATGTTTAAAATATACTTGTATTTTAACATTCATTTATTTGGTGCAAGGTTTCTACGAATAGGAAATAGAATTTAACGCTCTTCTAAATTCTTATTGGGTTATAGTAAAGAATTTTGTGTTCAGTGCCTAATACTAGGGTTATTGATACAATTAATTACCACTTTTTAAAGTGTGACACACACATAACCTAAATATGAAATGAAATATAATGAATACACATTTTGAATAAACGGGACTCCCTCTGGCTTCTATATACTATGAGGTATTCGAAAACTCCTTGGGACCTATGGTTGTTTAATTTTAAGGCACCTTATGGCACAAAACAGTGTAAGTTACATGAAAGTAAAATCATTAAGTATTCAGTGCATTTATAACAAATAGAGTTGTTATTAGATCAGACTTGAATATAAAATAATACTACCATTTAATCCCCACTTGCCCCCATAGGAATGAAAACAAACAAAAAATTCTTAGTGGATGTGGGTCATATACTTTTTATAGATTTAATCAAAATTGAGCATTATTTTACTTTATAAACACACTATACCACATCCTAGTATGTTAATATCACGAGTAACGTTAATTAATAAGAAGAAATGGTGTGTTAAGAGCCTAAGTATCTCGCTACCAATAATAATCGTTTATTATAAAGGGTGAAATAAAGCACATTCCAAACAAACGGGACGAGGCGGTCTCCTATGTACGAGGTATTCGGTAGTGCGTGTCACAGGTCGTGTCTAAACTCATCAATCTTGCCTCCATTTAATTTAAGAATAGAATACATGAGACGGTAGGGCTGTCTGCAAATAGAAATAACAATATCGTTAGATATCGTTATAAATAGATGCTTTTGTGTAATAAGTATAATTTTATATTAATCAAACGATTAAAAATTAATCTCTTACCCTATAACTTAATTTTATTTAAAACTTTTTTATTAGCTTCGTTCGTATATAAGTATGTTTTATATGCAACGGACACTTTGAAAGGGATTTTGAGCGACTGAAACGTCGGATTAAATTGAAACTTTGCATATTTATCAAGGACCGATGACAATACAATAATAGGGAAAAAACTAAACAATATATATTTAACAGACTAATAACACGGTTTTGGCAAAAAAACAACCTAAAAAGTATAAATTTAATTATAGTAGAAGCAGCGTAGGGTGCTTTTTGAGATATCAAAATGATAATCCTTCTACTCGGCTGTCTCCCTGTCAATAAAATATAATTTTTGACACAATGTACTCCAAGCTTTTTTACAATAATTATTTTATAAGTACTTTTTGTTTGTTTTTTTTTTTCAGAAAAGCGTGTTTTTTACAAAAAAAAAAGTTTGGCAACGTAACCTCTCCTCATTCATCCTCCTTGAAGGTCATGAGATGCTTATTATCCGACATGCGGTAACCCTAGAAAGGCTCGATGCGGTGCGCGGCGCGTGAAAAGGCTGCGTTCGCATCTAAACAAAACCCGCGCGCGCTCGCGTGCACAAAGCGCCGCGTAAATGGAATATGGACGGCGACGCCATTGTCGATTCACAAAAGAAAGGCAATCATTCGACATGAATAAATATCTTTGAATAATGGACTCCGCTTCCTATAATGAAATGTTTTATGTATCGGAATTATCGCTTTGTACGTCACTACACTTTCGTGTACCTGCCTAAATGGTTCATTCTTGTTCCGCAATTTGTTAACACTATTCTTCTGATTTGATTTACTGTCTACAACATTAACATATTTCACACTTCTTGAGTCGCATTAAGAAAGCGTATAACGCGCCTACTGTTGTAGGAACGTTATTCAGGATCATTAACGTTTCATAAGTCCGTAACCTGAATTAGTTACCGTGTCGATCTAATCGTCTAGAACGCACCGTGTGTTGTTTACCTAATTGCAATCGATATGTTACACATTATTAATTGGTTTGAGTTTTATGAAGCTGCTCCATTTTCACTCGCGACTGCGCTCGTGCGCATAGCTTACAATAGGTAACTCCATACTAATTTTATCACCTTCGACGAGTATTAATCTTATGTTTTGAAAGGTAAATTAAAAAGTAACGCAAACTTTGTTCAAGAAGTTCATTACAGTGTATCATTGATATCCTAAGTATAATACCTACTTGCTTTACGTTTTAGTAAAATAGATCAAACAGCTACAATGGTCATAGGCCACAGCCATACAAAAAAAGAAACATAATCTCTAAAGTTATATATTTCATACCCACCATCATATAATATACAAAGTTCCTACCACTGTTTGTAACCATTTTTGCAGTTGTAGTTGCAGTTGTTTACGCAGAATTAATTGCAGTTGCGTAGCTATGCAAGTATGCTACGCGTTAAATTCTAGTCGACTTATAGCGGATCTTATTGTTTTTTTTAATTCTATGACTTTATGAAAGATATATACAAAACCATAGAATTATCTTAAAAATAAAATACCCGACTGTTTAAAATTAACTGCCTTTGATGCCCATACCTATAGTTATGATAAAAAGTATCCACCATCCATCCACCCATCCCACCTTTTTCCGTTCGCAGGCACCATATTTAAAAAATATAGCCTATGTTACTACGACTACTAACGATTTTAACGACACCTCATGTGTTAAAATCCGTCAAGCCGTTTAGGCTGTGGTCAAAAAATGGACCGACATACATACATACATACATACATGTGCTCGTGAAATACTACCCTCCTGACGCAGTGGGCTGCGTCGGGCCTCAATAACCCATTGTTACAGCTCAATTGGTTAAGTGTTTTAAAATTTGCTTGCAAGATTTGTCCTTCAAAAGCCTACGAACTAACAAGGCAAGTTCAATAAAAACTTAAAAAGAGTTACCATTGACAATCCAAATCTTTGACAAAAAAGAGCTTGCGGTAGGTGTTTTCCGGTTAGTTCCCGAATCTAATAGCATTAATTAGGGAGCGACGGCCGCGGGCGGAACGAAGAGCGGGACCCACGCTCCTTGTAAATCAATTCCATTTAATTCAATTTGAACGGAACTTCCTCCTGGACGCCCGTCACGCAATATGTAGTTGCGAAGTAAGTGGAGTTATGATTTGAAGTAATGATAAAGGATACGTGATCATATCCTTATTATTTATGTAGTTACTTTGCAAACAAGCAACGTTTTCACTGGAACTAACTCTAATACGTCAATCACGCCACATCAACAATGTCCAATCACACCGCAAATTAATTACAGATGTGTTAATATTTGTTTGTGTCATTTTGTGATTCAATTGTATGACACACTCTAGGCTTATTTCGGCAGCAACAATGTCTGCACTGCTATATTATCTTTTAAACGATGACTTAAGGTAGACTAACTAATATGGCACTCTATCTTTATCCTCTGGAGTAGCAATGTACCCACAGACATACCTACAACTAGACGCGGCTGTCATTGACTTTTGCGGATCTAGTTCTTTTTGGAATTTGTTATTGTAGGTACATGTTTCATCTAAATTAAATATGAATCAAGCATCTACTAGAAAACTTTGCACAATTTAACAATATACAGATATTACTAATATTATAAAGATGAAAGTTTAAGAGCATGAATTCATGGGTGTTCCTCTTTTACGTTAAACTACTTAATGGATTTGGATGAAATTTAACACATAGATAGTTATAACCTGTATTAACACAGGACATACACATACTCTTCACCGTGACAAACGTGACCAAGGCGGGTGAAGTGAAATATGCACTCCAAAATAAAATAAGACCGTACATCGTCATACATGGTTGAAAAAATACCTTCGAGTTATACATTCTTCTCCTACTTGTACTAACCAAACACCGCGGGAAAGTGCTACCGGCCATCCACATGCACCTACTGTAACACAACACGTCAAAGGCTAATTCAATTTCTCGGCATTAAATTGAATTTGATCTACAGCAGTTTTGTTCGTATTGTAGGTATACTAACAAAGAGGCGTCGAAATACTAATAGCGGGATATAGCCAGTAGAGTCACCAGGTATCTTCGTTTTAATTGGACATTCTAGATATTAGAGAATCTATGATAGTAATAATGAAGGAATAATCTGCTTATATAACCATAAACCATAACACACAGACAACTTACAGGTTAATAATGTTACCCATGAATTTTTGTACATAAATCTTTAAGACGTAGGCATATCATTAAATTAATGAGAAAGACATTTATTGCAGTTAAGTGCAAAATATAGTACAAGCATTATTTTGAATACCGCTTAAATTACTTAAAAGTGGAGACATTGTATTACAATAAAGTAAGTTAACTTCTGCAATTCAGATTAATTCCAGATTCCTTATCAGATTAATAATAATTTGAAGGTACTAGAACTCATTGTAGATAAGTTCGACTGTAGCGGCACCACCGCCACACCTTTATTTGCCTAATAACTAAGCGTTTCCTTGTTGTTGTTCTGGATTAAAAAGATACATTCAAATCCGAAGCTACCTTATTAGTTCTCAAATGTAATAACGCATCTGTGGCCGATGTCATGTAGGACTAGAGTCCTACCTGAAGTCAACCACAGAGATAAAGATAAGATGATAGTAGATTAGAATCTTATCCCGGAATTAATCAGATATCCAAAACCGGCAGATACCAAAACCAGTGATGGACTGGATGCTCGTTATCTACTTCATTATTATAAAAGAAAGACAAGTTCTACAATCTAGATCTTAAGATGTATTGAGGAAATTTATTGCTTCAAATTGCTAGCTTTGAGGCAGAAAAAATCCTCGTTCCTGCAATTGGTTCGTTAACTGGGGACACTAGTAGCTACTCCGTTGGTCCGACCACACAGCTAGCGCGCGGTCACGTTTCCAATGAGATCGGTGCCGCGATGACACCCTTGAAATGTTTTTAATGGCGTGATTTATAGAGCAAATTAAACATTTGACTTGCCGTGAATTCGACGCTGAGTGGATCCGTCACGCACGGACACAGAGACGACGAGCTGGAGTACATTCGCGTACATCCAGAGATACTTAAGAATATATAAAAGCTCTTGTAGGTCCACTGCTGGATATAGATCTCCCTTAATAGGGGATTTTGCCAATACTCACCCCGTTTGACATGCATGTTAATGACCGCAGATATTTATTTCTGTTGCAAGGACGATATACCTACTTATCCAAAACATTCCAACTTAGTGGTCAGGGGTAGAAATCCTACTAACGCATTTTGGACAACCTCAGGTTAACACTACTCTTATCTAGATGTTCATGAGCATGGCTACTTATCATAAGGTAAGCATCACGTTTGCTACTTCTTTAATATTAAAATAAACCAGCTTACGACCAAATCATTCGATCATCATACCCAATAACAGCAGTATAAAACGCTTCTAGTTTTAAGGGTACGCTACAGGAGAAACAGTGACACGAAATATTCCAACTTAGACTAAGTAAGCAAATGTTACATTCTACGTATGTTTCATTTATTTAACCGCTATACCTGTTTGTGAAAGCTGGATAGTTTAGTCACTTGTGTAAGCAAGTGTACGCATCAGAGCGAAGTGTCGGTGCATTAGCAGCAGTGGTCGCAACTGATTAATACGCGCTACCGGCAGCTTTTTGTGGGCACGACGCGCGTGTCCGTGAGAACCGAGCTATCTAGTATCGAGACACTTGCCGGACACCTCTGTGAGTGTATCTATACACTTGCCGTTTTACAATTGCTAGAACTAAATGCATGACACTTTCGTCTAGCGCTTATAATCAATGCTTTCCTTCCTATTAGTACTCGTATGATTTAGGTAGTCTGTATAACTCTTTCTTTAGTTGCATTCTTATTATTGAGTAAATCAAATAAATACTAATTTTATTAAATCGGGACTATATTACTTTACTTAATGCAAAGATAAGAAATTCTCGATCACCAAATGCGTCCACCTATACAAAACCTGCTCGCATAAGACAAAGATAAAAAAACTATCAACAAATACATAGGTATAAATTTAAATATAGTCCCGATATTTGCTAACCCTTTGTATATATAATAATACTTATGTAAAATACTTATGTAAAGTAAACTTTTTGGAATGCATTTCCAATGCAAGTTAGTCCCTGTAGTATTTGCGCCTGTTACTGTTTGTATTGTCATTAAAGACAGGTTACACATATAATAAGGTAGACATGTGACTAATAGACATAGTAAGACAATAGCAGTACGCAATTCCTAATCAATATTTGACAAACATTGTTCACAAGTACCTTAAACAATAGCTTCGTAACCTCTCGATGAATTAGATTACGGCTAATTTACATAGTAATTTTGGTCTAATAGAACTCCCAGAAGTAGATATACTGAATCGATAACATATAATAGTATTTTATACGTTATAACGTATAAGATACTTAGCGTAAAGTTATATCTTTACTTAAATGTAGTTTATCCATTCGAAGATAACCCATCTTTTTTGAAAATAGGCACTTTTTCATCCTACATAATAATAATATGGAATTGTTACACTCCCGCCAGCGTTAGGTTAAAAGGTAATTTAAATATATCTAAGTAATATTCCACGACTATTGCCTAAACTAAACAAAAACGTTGCATTGTAAAAAAACACATTGATATTATACCTATTATGATTTTACCTATTTTGAAGATGATGATTTTACCATTTAGTTACCTACTAAACTGGTAAAGAACCAATCGTTTTATATAGAAAAAAATGATACAGTTAAAGGTATCTATTTGTGAAAGTCTGATTTGTTCCAAAATAACAACAACGATTGCCCCCCGCGGGTAAGATACCGTGAATATTCTTTAACGCTTCAAAACTCAAGAGCTGTAAAAAGCGTTACTTACCAGTGCCCCAAAAGGAAATATTGCGGAACCACTATTTATGTTAGGTGAAGGTATTTTAGATCAATTTTTCACGTTTTGCTCGCGTTATAATCGGCCACCATTAATTAATTTCGTTTGCGAAAAACAAAGTGTTAGAAATCTTTTGTTGACTCAAGTCAGACTCAATGATTGGAGTCTGCTAAGCTTGCTGGTCACTTTTTGGTCAGACGTTCGAATGCCTCTATTAATTTGTCCCTCACCACACCTCAGAAATCAGAACACAGGGGGTTGTCAACAGCTATAAACCAACGCAACAAAAACATACGTAGAAAATTTAAAAAGTATCAATCATATTAGGTACCTATGTATATTATAGCTAAATCAGAAGACTGTATAATGTAGTGTACGATATACATAAGCAGCATGTAGTTTCCAATTAACTATTCATTTAAATCAAAATGACTGGAAAGCATTCAAATCAAATAATTAAATAAAGAAATATTAATATGTACCTACTTGTAAATCTAAAATACACATGCAGAATAAGTATATTCAATTCGAATATACATTATAACTATTATAAAACAAACAACATTACACTTTCGTATATGTCGGTACATAACATTACTTTATAATAATAAAAAATGATTATTTCAACCATAAATACCTGCAACAAAATAGGTTCCTACTTACGAACCTTGAATTTAGGTACTAAAGCCAGTATTTTTATGTAATCCAATAAAATGAAAATGTTGCTAAGTACCTAAATATTTTACACTAAGCTT
The DNA here is from genome assembly GCA_018250635.1 of Telegonus apastus. Taxonomy (NCBI): domain Eukaryota; kingdom Metazoa; phylum Arthropoda; class Insecta; order Lepidoptera; family Hesperiidae; genus Telegonus; species Telegonus apastus. The sequence goes on along the minus strand of DWNY01000694.1, from coordinate 7,043 downwards.
ACTGGCTGGATACACACGTCTGTAGTAATAAAAGTTATCAGACCATAAAGCACCCACCGCGGTCTCTTTTATCAAGTTTACAGACTATGCAAAAATTCAACCGGACGGTATTATTGCGTACCGTGACAAATTCTAATTATAAAGATAATACCCTAAGTCCTAATTCTTTTACATAACGGAAATAATAAGCGAGTTTATAGTCCACAAGAAAGAAAAATATAGTTGCTGAATAGAAGTTAGATTTGAGACAAATTAAATCCTACAAGACATTCATCTAATCGGTAGTTCTGCCAGTGGGTGTACACCGCGTTATACCATCTGTTAATTACTGAGACAATTTTTGTCCATAATTGGTACCTACCAACTGACGACATAGCATTTTACAATGAATGATCACGTCGCGATTTGCAACTGTTTTTTTATTTTCAAAAGATAGAGGATCATAATCGAGATTAGATCAAGACTTAGCTACATTTTTTTGATGCGGTTTATAAGTGTAGGTAAATTTGTAGGTACTAAGACTTTTATAAAAGAGATGTTGCAAATACATGACTAGGATTAGGACAAAAACCGCTATCGGTATATATATAATGATAAGACAAACAGTAGCAGGCGCAAATACATCCGAGTACCTACATTTAAAGTGACACTTGCGGAATGTATACAGAAATGTATACCTATACTAAAAAGTTAACGTTACATACATACAAACGTAGGGTTAGGAAACTTTAAGACTATGATTAAATGTATACCTCTTATGTGTTGATAGCATGTGAACCTTTATATCTTATGCGGGCGGGTTTTGCATTGGTATCTACAGGACGTATTTGGTGATCGAGAATATCTTTTTTGCTGATAGTGCAATGCGCTGCGGAGATAGACTATAGGATCTTGTGTAATATCAACACCCACTACGGTTACCAGCACACATGCCAGGTGCTTTGACTATTGCCAGGCCTGTCCATGTTAAAGTGGACATCAAAAGGCGGATGGATGAATGGCATGTCACCCTTATTGCCGACTTAACCCTATATAATAATAATTCAGTTTATGTATTTATGCTATGAAAATATCTTAATTTTCTATCCCTACTGAAAGAATCAGAGACTCTACATTATGTTGTGTTTTCAACTCATGCCTATACTTAGGTACCAAGGTGTCTGAAGTACCTACCCAATAAATGTGAATGTATAAATTATTGGTCAACAGGCTCAAAAAAATATGTGGATATGTGTTCACAAAAACATTTAGGTGTATTTGGCGAAAAAAATATTTTTAGGATGGTTACCGCTTACCGTCTCACGTGGACGTCTATAACTAGTAGGTATATACTTATAATATATATCTTTTATATTTGTTCAGTAGATTTTTTGTATACAGGAACCTATACAAATTTTAGTTTCAGGTACTATAAATATTACGATATTTTTTCCATAACTTTAATATTAAATAGGTTGTCTACGTCATCAGGCGTAGTTGTGTACTATCTTTGAGAACTAAGGAGTCTGAACTTCCCGCTGAACAGTCTTTATAGATGACGCGGGAAACGGTGCCAACGAACTAAAACGTTAAAGAATTTACATGATAGGTACCTACCTAGTGTAAAAAATATTACCATCAATTGGTCAAATCTTATAAAAACTTTTTTATGGAATTAGAACTGAAATTTATAAAGTTGTAATTTAAAACTATTTTACTTAAGTGTAAACCGTAAACGTGTCCATGATCGAAGATAGCCAGAATCATTTTACATTCAAAACCTAGGCCCCTAGGTCCAGTCTAACAAACCGTTACAACGGATGCTTACCATACTATTATTTTAATCTGTCCGCAACCTAATCGAATAATGTTTATTAATTTTTCATGGTCTAAAAGGTGCTCCTTCGTAAGCAACGGACACGCCTAGGGGCAAACGTTCTTAATTTAACCTCCATATTAATTACAAAATCATCCCCTAAACCGTGGAATATAAATAACAAAAAATGACGTATCTCAACCGAGAACAGGGGTTGAATGGTCACGGATACTGAACACATTGCTCCCTCTAAGCTTAAACGAAGTTAAAGTAGACGATTTATCATATTGTGTTTTACATAGGCATCTATGTGCATAATGTCATAATGAATGTTTATGAAATATGAGCCACCTGCTTAATACTCAACTTTTACGGACAGTTAACGGATGCTTTTACAGAGGTTTTACATATTTAAATTCAATTGGTAATTGATTTTTTACTTGTCCAGCTTACAAAGAAAGTAGAGGTGACAATTGCTATAGATACCTACCGATGATACATGTACCTGTAAACGAAAATTGAGATCTCAAAGACCTTAAATATAATTACGTAAGTACCTTAAACTAATAGAGCTAGACAATGGTTGTGTGATATTACTAATGGGTATTTGTCGGAATTTCTTCGTAAAAGATTTCTTCGATTAAATGCATAAATACCTAGGTACTTAAAACCTTGATAAACAGGTACAAGCTGCTATATGATATCTAGATTTTTTACTACTTTATACATTAGGTACATTTACCATGTATGCCGTTTTATAATCAATAGTATTCAGTATAATTAATAAAAATAGTGGGCTAGCTAGTTACCTAATACTAAGTGTGGAAAGGGGGTGGAAATACTAATTTAAACGAATACGTCAATAACCGCTATTTATTAATAATACGTTATCTATTATGGTACAAATACCTGCCTAATACTTGGGTACATAACGTACATAGGTACAATTCCGAATATTTACACAGAATTATTTAGCTTTACATACAAATATTTAAATTTTGCCATAATTTTATTAAAAAAACATTATCTTGTTGCATTTTTAACACTTAATAAATATTTGAATTATTAACAATAAACAATAGTTACCTACCCGTAGGTAACATAACAACCAGGTAGTTACGCTACCTCAATACCTATTCACAACACAGGTATTAAACATTCAATGTTTGGTAAGTAGGTCTGTATCTACATAGAAGTCAGGAACCTAAATACCTACAGGATTCTCTGGAAATTGTAGCCACCTGTCTACTTCTCCATTTCCAATTTTACTAAGTAGAGTCGATAATACAGTGTGAAGATTCTACATACATAGATATAATTACCGTCATATTTTATTTCTGACTCTACATACATACGAAGGTAAGTACGAGATGTTTATGCGATATATATACATATATGCGAAAATAGCGTGGATTATCTTAACAACAAAAAACCCGACTGCTTGAAATGAATTGAATTTGATACCCATATTGTTATGACTTAAATATATTACGTCCCTTTCCCCCCTTTTTTCTTCGTCCGCAGGCACCATTTTTAAATATTGTATAGCCTATGTTACTATGGAAACTGGACGATTTTAACGACATATGTTATCTGTCATGCCGTTTGGGCTGTGCGGCGTGCCAAAGAAATGGACGAAGATACATACTTGCATACATACGCTCGAAAAACATTACCCTCCTTTTGACGCAATCGGGAAAGAAATATAATAGGTATAAAGATTTTTTTGGGAGATTTCCTACCAAAAAGGTACGTAGGTATTGGTAGGTCCCTATATTTGCTTGACTCATACTAAAAGTCATATAAATCATTACATAAAATGTACATCATCTCCTGTTCTACTACCTAAATTCGTTGTCATTATCGTGGTTCTAATGATGGATGAAGATATAAATTATGAAAATTAGTATTAAATGGCATAGAAAACTGAAAGGGCGCGTACACTGGGGCTTGAAAACACATAGGAGAAGCCCACATCGCAGCGGCCATCGCCATCAGTTCAGGTCGGTAAGGCACCATCGTTGTGGTCTTACCACCCACTACTGTTTTATCGTCACCGGACTGTTCCACTTCACCGTCACTGCTTAACAAACTATCAATTGTAAACGATTTCTTTGTCTTTAACACTTTTAGGTTTGAAGACGTTTCCAACGCTGGATGAGTTGTCGGCGGCTCGAAAACCTGCAAGGGAGGCACATTCGCTTGGCTGGCCAGGAACAACCGGTTGAAGTTAGCCAGAGCTGTTATTTCCGCGTTTAGGTTATCCTTCTCTCCCTTGTGCAGCTTGAAGCGCTTGCGACGACGTAGCAGAGATCCATTCTCGAACATATCGAACGCCTGGGGATGCAGCGTCCAGTAGGCGCCCTTGCCGGGGCGGTCCGGGCGGCGCGGCACCTTCACGAAGCAGTCGTTGAAGGACAGGTTGTGGCGCAGGGAGTTCTGCCAGCGCTGTGTGTTCCGCCGGTAGTACGGGAATCGGTCCGTGATAAACTTGTAAATATCCGAAAGCGGCAACATCCGTTCCGGGGAGCTCCAAATTGCCATGGCCGTCAACGAAATGTACGAGTAGGGTGGTTTTTGATCACCGTAGGAATCGCGCGACGGTCGCGGCATGTTCGGCAGTGCTTGTGTTCGAACGCGCGGTACAACAGGCGTGCCGGCGGGGCGGGCTCTCCGGAGACTCCGCCCCCACCTCCGCGACTGACAGTTCTCGTTGCCGGCAAATAATATGATAACGAGGATGCCACTCGGCGAACAAACCACATCTCCCTCTACTCTGGTAGATACTATCATTACCGACATGATTGACTGCGCACTTACCTCCTGTTGGTTTTATAAGTTCTGCCTCCATAACTTTGTTCCGATAATTGTTACGTGGGTTGAGTAAAATGTGCTTATTTAATGGGGTCTACAAAAAATAGTATTTTTAAGCGTTATATCAACTCAGAAAAATATGTTACCATATATACTTCTCAATATTTTAAGAAAGTTGCTGATATTTTCGTTACAAGTAGTGAGTGCACTAAAATCAATAAAGCAACGCCATCTTCCGGAGAGTAGCAAGAACCCTAATAATAAGCATGTGTTTCCGTATAGAAATAAATTGAATATTTAAAATGATACTTAAATGTAGGTACTTAGATATATTTTTCTTTTAAAACTATTAACTGTATCTTCCTACACTCATAAGTACGTACTCTCAGAAATACTAAAATGCGACAACCTCGTTAACTACAGACTCAAAATTTCCGTTTTTGGTACTTCTACAAAATCGAATCGTTTAGAAATATGACTTTGTCAAATCATTGAATTGTTTACGACAATTACCTATTTAGGTACTAGATTCAAATAAAACTAATTCATGCAAATGTTATGACTAATCTAATAAGACCTAAAACCAAATGCAACAGGAAAATGGGTTCGAATTATGGATCAGAATTTCGAAGGTTTAAGGTAACACTCATGATTCTAACTATCGACTTTATCCATGCCATTATAAATAGATACACTTGGTGAAGATCGCAACGAATGGTTTGTAATTCTTGTAAAAACGTACCAACTAACTCCTCAGGAATTACCATGATTTCGAAGGATCATTTCATTTAAAAATTAGTTTCGCTAACAAATGTTTCATATTTCGTGATACGAATAATAACACTTGTGTAATGCTTGTCGTTACTTCGATTGGCACATACTTATTTATATTTCCAGTATTATTTGCACAGTTGTTCTCATTCATTTACTTCCGTTTTGTTTTCCATTTCATTACATTACTTTTAACCATATATTTAGTCTTATATTAACTGATTTGGACATGAATGCCTATACACATAATATTGCCTTCAGGTATAATAATAATTCCGGGCAAAATCGTCATGTTAAACAAGTAGGTACATAGGAAAAAAACATTTTATTTTAAAACAGATTTATAATTAAAACTATTAACGCCTCATACAATTGATCAATAACATACTTTACAAAAATAAAGGCAATTATCAAAATTTTGTAAAGAGTTGTATAATTTGTGCTTCTGATTATTATTTACAACTTGGAAGTGAGCTCCGGAACGGCCTTGAACAAATCAGCAACCAGGCCATAATCCGAAACCTGAAACAGAAAAAATGTAATGAAATAACTTGGAGATACTTGAGTGAGTCCACAGGTCTTTTTTTTAATTGGGAGTAGCAAACGAGCATGCAGTCCACCAGATGGTAAGTGACCACTGCCTGTATATCAGTAATCAACCCCAAATAAGATCAGACTCATACCTAAGGTTGACCACAGATACGTTGCTACTCCTGAGGACTAAATTGAAGATCTTAATGGTGTACAGCAGCAGTCGGCAACTCACGGACCGTGGACCGTATATGCCCGCGAGCCATTGTTGTAGCCCGTGGACTTTGTGAAACAGATTTTTTTGTCTACAAATTTTAATTATAACCTCACGTAGCTCCATGTATTGCTAAAAGTTTGCCAACAGCTGGTTTAGAATAACTTCACTGCATAAGCAACGCTTATGTTGGCTGTTCATTTCTTAACAGTATGTTACTTTAGTTACTTAAATATGGACTGGCATATGCGGCATATTCGTAGCGAGTGATTGAGAGTTTTTAAATACAAGTGCCCTATAAGCAATTTCTGGCTACGGCCATGCTACAGAAACTTATAACTTAGATATAAACAAATCCATGATGGCACTCCAAAATAAAAAAAAGTTGTACTCGCTACCAAAAAGGTCTCATATTTTAAAGAAACTTCATACTTTTTTTTAATGAATGTGCATTCGTCTGTAATAATAGTATATAACTAAAAAATTAACAGCAAATTACCTGGAAGATAGGCGCCTCCGGATCCTTGTTGATAGCTACAATGGTCTTGGAGTCCTTCATGCCAGCAAGATGCTGGATAGCGCCGCTGATTCCGACCGCGATGTATAGGTTCTATGAATATGACAACATTTTAATATCAACCAAAAATACCTTAACTTAGAAACTTCTCTTTTTTCGAATTCTGTTAACAAATTATTTTGTAATAAAACTATATGTTTAAATAATTTCACAAATGTTAGTGAATCAACAGCATTTAATATCAAAAGATGGACAAGTAATCTTTTGCATTCCTATTTCGCATAATATGTTTTGATCAAAAATATTTTGTTTCTCATATACAGAGTCAGTAAAATACAAAATATACATTGCTGAAAAATAAATTTCCTACTAAATCAATTATATTATATTAAAATAATATC
>DWNY01000693.1:0-14963 GCA_018250635.1 Telegonus apastus | reverse complement strand
GGCGCGACCTGTTTTTGAATAGCTTATATTATATACAGGCACTGGCATGCGTGGAATTATATAAAATTATATTTTTTTTTTCTGAGACGGAAATTTTAATATGAAAAGACTATCTAAATAAAACAATTTGTCAAAATTATTGTTAGAGCCGTTTCGGAGTAATAAGCAGTATGTAGCTTAATTATTAAATGTTATTGTAATGTTCTGGGTTTAATAGAAATAGTTGTATGACAAAGTTAACAGGACCAACAATATTTTTATCAGCAAGATTAGTGCCTACATCGGCTGCGCTGACCTCGCGCTCAATGCCAACAGATACTCACTGCGAACTTTGTTTTTGAACTTATATTTATTATTTCAGCCTTTCATTACACAGTCTGACACTTCATCTTCTATTTAATACTATTTGTTAATTTAAAACTTAGTAACAAGGTACAAAAGCTGAAGATGACGCTATGGGCCGTCTCTATCAGTTAACTTTAAGGTTAAGTTAACAAAATGATCTAAAGCAACAGTGGTAATAATAATAACTTAGTTTGAAGTAGTTATAAGTGAAATAAAAAAGGACGATAGAAGTTCTATTTACTTATTGGCACTTGGCTGTTCAACAAAACTTTGGGTATAATCAGAGACATATATTTCAATAATGTATGTGGTTATAATAATCATACCTGCTCTACATATAAGTAAATAAATCTAAAATATTAATAATCAGACTTTAAATGTACATATTTTATGCTTATATTTATTTGCAGTAAGTATTTTATTTTACCCAGTTAACTAAATGATTATATTCCTAACCAATACAATTTATTTTTTTATTTCCATACTAGTTAATCTTGAAATTATTTTTCTCGCATGAAAAATAATTTATCGGGATATTTTGCAATTCTGAAGTTATTGTGAAAATGTTTAGCAACTCAGCTGAATAAAAACTAAAACAATCGACTGAAATTTCAACATAATCAGTGCAGCAAATTCAGAGAAAATTTACTATGCCGTCAAAGACAGATAGACAGACACGCGAGTGATCTTAGAGAGTTGTGTATTTTGTTGTGATGCTACGTACCTAGGGAACCCTAACAAAAACAATGTTATTTTAAATACTTAAAACCTGCTTAAAACCATAAATATTAAAGGCTTCCTACATAATAAGCAAGTATTTAAAAAATATGTATTTGAGGTAAAATACAGGCGTGGCGCCAGAAGAACCTTGGAATTTTATTAGTTGTCTAAACATCTTATCAAAACAAAATTATGTCTGATTAATTGATCTTAAACGTTATTAGTATGAACGAAAAAAGATCAAGGATTATATACTACGAAACATCAGCAACTGCTTTGCCAGAAAATCTAATAAGAAATCTGATTACAATAACACCACACCTTATAATAGTAGATAGGAACAAGCACTGCTTTTTTCTTGTTTGTGTGTATGTGTTGCACGAGGCATTCCGACTTATGGCAAGTGGTCACAACCACCCATAGTTAGAGATGTTCTAACTAACTTCATATAGAACAGAAGTTCGTCCTAGACTCGCATTCCTGAGTACTGATATGATCGCCTCACAATCGCACCCTTCCATGGAAATTTAAGAACCGCCCCTCGCTGGAGCGTGGACGCTAGAATTAGATGTGAATCTGTAATTACTGATGTAAAATGTCCCGAAATATGTTGTGAATAAGATCTAATCATTCCTTATTTTTAATATACCTATGACAAAATTAGCTACCTCTCATGCAGTTTCTCTGATGGGAAGTGACCAGAGATCGACCACCATAGATGTAGCGAAAAAAATCGACCACAGAAGCATTGCTAGTCTAAGTCCCTAAGGATAAACTTGGAATGTTTGGAAAACTATTTTCCTTATCACGTTAATATACTACTTTTTCAAGTTTTTAAACTAAACATTTTAGTAAACTTTAAATACTTTCATAATCTGGGATTTCATTATTATCGGTATCCTACAAATGTGGTTGTGATTTTGCAATTCTGATGATACCTTCAAATTTCCAAGCCATTTTCCTTAATGCAAGTGCAAAATGTAATTTGCATTTAGCGGTTAAGTATCTAACCATTACTATTTGTCGAGTAAGCATGCATAGACAAATATATTTTCCTCCGCCTTGTCCCACTACTGTTGTAAGGTTAAGCGACCGGCATTTCTTGGAATGCCACTAAGCATTAAGGTAAAGTACGTTGTAAACATAAAAGTAGGTAAGATGCATATCTTATCGGAACATTCCAGTAAATATTGTATCCAAAATGGCAGCTTTATATTTATCGCTCCCACATTACACGATATGCATAACGTTAAAGGTGGTGGACCTCTCCGTGGTTCGACTCGAGGATAAGGTGTTAGATACAGATGTACCAAAGTAGGTACTAGAGAAGACACTGTACCACTGTTGTGTCCCGTTCAACTGCGGCAGCTGTGCGATCGCATCATAGTCTATGCGGATGACATGCATACCCACTTATAGCAAATCAAGAGCTGCAATTTTGAAAAATACGTTAAACGGTATTATTATTGTTCAGCGCTTCAGTGACTTTTAGTTATAAATTACAAAAAAATAACACGATTTACGTTAGAAGTAGCTTCTCTAGTACTTCACTACATGGTATCTCGATGGTGTTACTGTTATATTTTGTACGCATTAATATCTTTAAAAAAGAAATCATGACACTTTCATATAAATTTCAGGTAAAAAGTAAGTAGAAATTAAGCAGAAGACAATCCGATGGTCGCCAGTTTATTAGCCTTTAAATGCAAAATGGAAGCAACAAACAAACACAAGTTCTTATTTGTCTCTCGCTTACAGTGCAACAGGTCCTTTGGATACGCAAACAAGTCATATATCACGCTAGTGTGAAGTATCCTTGAGTTGCGCAAATATCCATTAACAATATTTTAGCTGTTTTAGCTTCCGCACAAAACTTCCTGCAGATAACTTAAAACAAACACGTAACTATAGGTAGGTACTAGAAGTTTAATACAGGGTTTCCCAAACTCACGTACCCCTAAAACATTTCAAGTAAGAACGAGTCTCAGTCTGTCATTGCCTTTTGTTTATGTTTGTAGATTCTTTTGTCTCTTGTTGTATAAATAATTTCTATGAAATATTTTAATATTAAATATAGCTAAGGACGGTATATGATGAGTATAATCACTTCATTGTAAACAGAAAAATCTGTCAGCAAAGTATGCGTAAACATTTATTCAATAGTCGTTTTTTAAGTTTTATAAGCTGATCAATCGTGAATTCTTGTCGACCACATAATTAATTAGCACCGTGACGATTTATTAATATGCTGACTTATTTAACGGCGAGCCATTTTATTACTTCTCATAAAATAATCTTGCTTTATACGTCTAGGAATAACAATTTTATTTTATCTGTTTCCGCGCGGTCTAACGATGAAAAACTGAATATGGTAGCGGCCGTAATCGTAAATTGTACAGCCATTAGCAATACAGATAAATGAACACGTGCACTGCAATAAGTACGCGGAAATATTATAATAAAAGTATGTTTCACCTGCGACTTTACTTGTGTTTATGTATTTAGAAGTGAATCAAATGGCAAAGAACTCTTATATTTTTCGTCGTGTTCATCTATGTATCTGTCATATCTATGTACTCTGAATTTATTATTAAGTACTCTATTGTTTAAAAAAGCTCTGGAAATGTATCCATTATAGAGAAGATATGTAGGTACCCAAATCTTCCAAAAATATATGTTTTAGGTTCTATGCCTAAGTATAAAGATGTATTGGAATAAAGTATATAAGCTCCGAGCTACGAAATCCCTTACATAGATTAAATCCCTTTTCCGCTTTTATAAAACAAACAAGGAATAAAACTTTGGAAAGTTTTATAGAACCCTTCTAATTTTTTAACCAGCACAAATGTTTCACTAAATAAGTCATGTTACTTGATAAAATGAATAAATGAATGAACAAACCAGGAAATAAGACGCATAGCTTAATAGGTACCTACATTATACACCTACATTTTTATTTACGACCTTTTATCCTGTGACCTTTCTTTGTTATCTACACCTTGGACTGAATATTTGTAAAGTTTGTAATCATTTGTTAACTAAATCCGACGCAGAATATATCGGGTTTTGAAAGTGATGCTGCACTTATTTATTATCCAGCACTTGGTATGTAAAGTTTAAAATTAAACCCAATTGTACATTCGCTAGGTATTAAAAATCTATATGTATCGAAGTCAGTAGAACCTTTGTGGTTTAATCCGCAGTTACCACAGCTGCGTTAAACGCTGCTGTGTTCTAGATTGAAGGGTGTGCTAAGAAACACACAGGTAGGTACTTATATCGTAAGTTCCAACATAGACCTCAGAGGTAGCAACGCATCTGTAGCCAACCTCAAGTAAAACTGTGACCTAATCTGTGGCTGAAGATGTCCAGGGGCGGCAATGGCAACTTCTCATCAGGTGAACTGCATTCTCGATTGCTACACTATTATTTAACAAAAAAATCGTCTATTTAAAGTCGGTAGAACCATTTGTGGTTCGACTTCGGGGGCACCACTACACCTATTTCTGCCTTATAACAGCAGTGTTAAGCATTGCTGTGTTCTGTTTGAAGGGTGTGGTAAGGGAGACATACTTATTTGAGCCGTTCCAACTTAATCCTCAGGGGTAGCAACGCATCTGTAGCCGACCTCAGGTAGGACTGTGATGTTATCTGGGTTTGGTTACAGACGTCCATTAGTGGCAATGGCCACTTACATCAAGTGGACAGCAAGCTCATTTACTACCTCCATAACATTAAAAAAAATATGTCACGAGTGCGACAGTAAAGATCTTTCTATATATCGATTTCTAGTACTTTTGTGTTACTTCTTACTTATTGTTACGGCTAATTTAAAAGGATTTAAAAGGAAGTTGTCTCAAAGCCATAGCAGAATGGTAATACTCCACAGAAGGAGAGGCATGGATGAATGGAATACGCAGGTGTGCGGTAATATGCCATTATACAAACGTGTTTAATTACTAAGCCCTTTGTAAGAATATCGTGTGAATACCTACAGTATATTGCACGAGATAGCGTGGAATTATATGCAAGGTTATATTTGTAGTGTTGCTACTTAAATAATAATTGTCCTCTGTACCAATTTATCATAGAATTGATAGACTTACCTGAATGAAGATACCGGCTAAAAGTAGGGGTGATTAGTAATTGATATTGTAGAAGTAGCAAATGAATTACTCCAAATTAAAGAGGCTACTGTCGCCCATGGACCTTTGTAAATAAATTCCAGAAAAAATTAGAGTACTACCTAAAGTGGGCCACTGATGGGATGTTGTCTCTGCGAACTGAGCACTAAGATGGAACGCTTCGTGTATGTATCTCCCTTATCACATCCAAACGAAAGTATTTTCGCTTACTGTTGTTATAACAGAAATGAGCATTTAGTGGTGGCTCGGGAGTCAAACCACGAACCATTCTACCACATTTCATGTTTTACTCGTGAAATGTATAGGTACATATTTACATTACCATACTTGAAAAGCTTTATTTACTCATACTTATTTACTGTAGTCTGTATGTTATGTATCGTACGCATAGATAGTATGCAAAATTGCAATTTTATCTCGGCATCTTCCGTCAGCATGACCTGAAATCATACGAGGTTGGCAAATATCATACACTATACAAAGTTACAGAATGTATATAGAATTATAATATCGTTGTACCACCAACATTGTATATTAATTTCTAAACCTCGCTGATTTATAGATAATAATAAGCAATGACGATTGAAAACAGCTTAGTTATGATTTTGCCATTAAATCATTAGTAAATAATGTGGGATTCCATCAAAAATATAGAGAAAAATTAAATGCGGGACTCATTGTTTTTGATTTTTTATTCAAAAAAGATGTAGGTAATATACTTTAACCCCTTAAAAGAGCTCTGGAATTTAAAACAATAACCTTAAAATAAGAAAATTGTAATGACGGTCGCTCTTTTACAAAGAAAGGCTACTTGGTAATTACTCAAACAAGTAAGTAACTTATCTTTTAATGCTTTTCCCGACTAGTTTCGAGAAATGATATCGTATTTATGATAAGCACAAGGACGGTACGTATTAGTAGTTCAATGATATTTTATCTTTTACTTAAGTTATCTTTTACAGACCATGGTCCCTGTTAATTAACTTCAGGTAATAACATCTCTAATCATTTTTGGCAAATAACTCATTGTTTTCATTTTTCTCAGTAATCATTAAGATATTCATACAAATCATTGGTAATTTGTCTTTAAAAATGCCATTAATTTAAAATTACAAAAGTTTCTTTTTAATACATTATGTAATTTTAATTTTATGAATTGCATCAATTTAACTAAATTAAGTTTTGGTTTATCAAATTTACGTGAAACTTCTTACAGAATTTGGGATAAACTTCAAATCTACTCTCTTATAATTTTATTAATCATTGTCATAACTATCTATGATTTTATCAACCTTAATAATTAATTTAGCCATTTTTTTTAATTAGTTAAACTAATGTATATTATAGTTGGTTTTTATGTAGTTAGGTTATGCTTACTTGCAAGTGATGTGAATTGTTGACGGAGCAGTTTTCAAAATGGTAAATTCGTTGTTAGGGGATCTGCCTTTGACAAATGTTTTCTATCTATCCTATAGTTTTTTGGTCTTCAACATCGAAACCATTTTTCATCAGATGAAAATCAAAGTAACTACCTATTTCAAACTTTTTAAATTTTAATTACCAAAGGACTTGAAGATCAATCAATTTAACCATCAATTTCTGATGATGTCTATTAACAGTGCAGTGAAGTTAATGCTCAATTGCTAATTCATACAAAATTGTATGCTCAATTGCATTACCTACAGAATGAGTACAACTGTTGATAGATAATTTTTCAAATATTAAATAATAATCTCTATGAATTAGCAAATGAGTTAACAAATAAGCTATAATTCTGTAAGTATTAGCAAATTCTGTGTGAGTTAGGAAATCAACGTTCAGTTCACTTGGTGCAAGAGCATGCAGTTTACTTGATCCTTCTTTGTAGTTTATGTTTAAAGAATTTATTCTCAAAAAGACAATAAGTCACTTACATGAGAACACCATTTACAGTATTCAATTCACATTTGTTCGTTACTAATAAATTCAATTAAGTATATAATATAATTTAAGCGTATGTATTCATAACATAATTAGCTAGTTTTATCTTAAATGCATTTTACTACTTTGTTGACTTCACCAGCTTACCTGGCCACTCGTCTACGAGCTCCAAAGAGAGCAACATTTCCGTTATAAGGCGGTAATTGGGATAGTGGTACTACATCCACATTGCGTACGTACTTTGTTTAATTAATTTCAATACCGAGCATTACTTTGACACAAATAAGGAAAAGGTCGATGTTATTGAAACATTTAAGCAGGTGTAGGTACTACATCGTAACTCGTGCGAAACATCACGTAGACTCCATTCAACGTTGAGCGATGTCAGGTACGTAGTGCGGTGTGGAAACCCAGGGGAGAATGGGGATAACCTGATTCAGTTAATCATATCGAGTGTCTGACGTAATAAGAGCTGAATGGTGCAACCTTTGATATAATCAAAGGGTGCAACAATCTTGAAGGAAGTAACTATATAGTGATTTATTAATATATACCTTAGTCTACTGTAAGATCCTATCGATGTTGATAACTTAAGATCTTAAAAGTTTGTATTAAACCGTTTTTTTCTCTTTAGACGTTAGACTTTTTTCTCTTTTTTATATTTAACCAAATATATAGGTATTTTCTTTTATTGTTGATCCACGGATAATACCTATATCATAATTATAATATCATGAGTTCGACATACGTCTTACGACATTTTTGTGACAATTGCGGCATCTGCTGTTGTGTCGTATTTCGAGTCTTATTCAAATTGAAAAAGTCTTGCATCATTATCATCAAACATAATTATGGTTACTAATAGACCAAGTACAATGGTCGACATTCGAATATAATTAAAACCAAATTAAAAACTAAACTTATACATCCAAATAAAAAAAAACATTCATTATAGGAAAAATGAGGTTTAACTTGTTAAGTTGCATTCAAAAGAAATAAAGCATTTATTGACATAGACATCTGATATAGTTGACAATTTACGAGTTTTATATTGTTAGTATTGTTGACAGCGCTGTAAATAATGAGCATTTTATATTGTTTAATTTTATAAATTTGTAACACTTATCAGGCATAAATATTAGCAATCAAAAATTATCGACACATTACTGTATCCCATACCCACAATGGATCTCCCGCTAAGAATAGAATGCCTAGTCTCACATCCTAACAAATTTAGCTTCAATAACATTATTAACAACTTTTAGAAAGGTATTTGATTTCATTATGATGTTTTTCATTTCCGTTAAGTTAGAATTAGAAAATGGTATATTCAAAACAACAATGACCATTAAAAGTTGGTACCTATGATGCAGTTTCTTTTATATGTATACTTACTTAAACAAAATATCTATATAAATACAACGCTAAACGTGATAAATCTAGATATCTGTTCGAATAAGCAACAGCTACGTTATAATAACATTATGCACTGAAAGATTATCCGTTCCAAGTCTTGACATTAGATTTGAAAGTGGCACAGCATTTGATATTAAGGCAGATAACCTTCTACAGACTAGCGGCGAGCGAGCAGGAAGAAATTTGCGAATGCATTGTACGCCTACTAAGCATAACAATGTAACTTAGATTTTATAAGCGAAGGGCATTATTAAAATAGATTGCTTTATACTGTTATTTGGTACGCTCATTTAGTATATTGATCGTTGACGCGAAAGTTTTATCCTGTTTCGTGAGTGCCTTGAACACACACAGACACTCTGAACCAGAAAATAACATATTCACTATTCATCTGTCTGTCCGGGCATCGAACCTGGAACCCACTGCGAGATAGACCGGTATGTATGGTGATCGCTCCGCGACGCAGGTCGTCTGAGATGATAGGTGATAGAGATGAAAGTGATAGAACTCTTTGTAAATCTATTTCAGTAGCTCTAGTGTTACTCCTATTTTTTATCCATTAACTAGGGTTTGGTGAAGAGATAAACGTATACCAGACACTAGGAACGCTACAGATACGTATCTGTTGAGATTCCAATTCCAGGTAACCATTTGCGGCAATGGTCTCTTCGAGACTCATTTGCTGCTCATTAGCTCATTAGCGATTTGCATGATGGAAACAAAACTAAATAAATAGTTAAAAAATTGTCTTCAAGTGTGACAATGCATTCATTATGCATTACCCATAGTTCTATTAGTAGTTAATTTTAGCTGACTATTAACTGCGCTTCATTTTAATAGAGATTTTTGTTTTTAAGATGTTTTTAATATTGATAAAGAGATGTTTTTAATATTGTAAGACCAAAATATCGTAAGGTTTGTTTTATATATATAGAAACTGACCGCATAGCTAGAAGGATTTCATGTTAAGAGCGGCGATCGGAGTTCGTGCAATCTCTCTGACTTCTAGGAAAATTTGTCACATTTCCACGAATTCCGGTAGTGTTAAGGAAAATGGTGGAAAAAATATTTTTTTCCTGTGGAAAATCCGTTATATATTCGCCAATTAAATACGTATTTGCTATTAAATTGGTGGACATTTATAGCAACAACTTTGGGTATAAACGGCACAAGAAATGGGAAAATCCCAGTCTTATCAAATATCAAAATTAATCGGTGAAATTCACTATAGAAGCATATAGAAATCAAATAACTATTCTTGTAGTTATTTAATATTATAATACTGAATAGAAACAAACAAATGTTTTTCTTGGAATTAACCTAGTAGTTTCTTGCAATAGTATCTGTCAATGCTAGTGCGTGAAAAAATAGACCGAGGGCTTGGTTTGGCGTGCACCTGTGCGTAGAGTGAGTCAGCTTCCGAGAAATCTGGATCCCAGGGTTCGCCCAAGCCTGTCACTCGTGATCGTGCCGTTCATTGAGAAATTGCAACGCGTTATATCTAATATAACAAGTATAACAAATTGTTGCCAACCCATTATTGTCCCACTGCTAGGCACTGGTCGTCTCTCATGGTGAGAGGGATTTTAGGCCGCAGTCCACCGCAGTGGCCTAATGCGAATTGGTAGATATCACACACCTTTGAGATTTTTTTATTTTAAAGAACTCTCAGTCGTGCAGGATTCCTCACGACGTTTTCCTTCACCATTAAACCAAGTGATACTTTGTAAGTAAAGGTTCATATAATATACTTACAGATAACGGCCGTTAAGTGGCAGACAATATCATATTTTTATACAATATTTTTATAGGTAGGTACGAACTGTGTCAACGCGATTTCGGCACCATAGATATAAAATTATAAATACATTTTATATGGAAGAATATTAATTTCTGTCTGCCATGCTACGCGTCTGCCACGTATGATGTCTGTAGATGTAAAAACAGCTTTATACGCATTAGAAAACACATTACGTCGTCTCCTATACAGACAAATAAATAAAATTGAAGTGTCTGTGTGTAAAGTTAAAATAACAACTTTTTACTAAATGCATATGAAAGTATACACAATACCTATAACAAAAAAAAATGTCTGTCTGTCTGTCTGTTTGGCTGAGGGAATCTTGGAAATATCGTTAAAATCATTTGCTATTAGATGCATTAGAGTCAGCTATTATATTACAGTCGTGTATTACTTAATTTTAAATATGCCCTTTTTAACGCGGGTGAATCCGCAGGGATCAGTTAGTACCTATTATACACGATCGCCGCCGCCGCGGCTATAGTTTGGGCCAGGCTTTAAAGTATTATTTAGGATTCGAGCTGTTCTGCATCTGGGTGCGTGTGAATTCGTGTGCTGGTGCTTTATATCCATATCCATGGCACCCACAATACAAAAAATATCATATTGGGTGGCTATGATTTTCAAAGAGTTAGTTCACATGCTCCAGGAAAGGAAGAAATCTGTGATGAAACACGATCGTGAATCGCACCTATAATAAAGTAAAAAAAAGGTATATAAAGATGGGATCTGTATTAAAATCAGCGCATTGTGCAGCGCAGTCGTGGGTTCGAATTTAGCTTGCCATTAGCGTGTACCCTCGATGCTACTTATACCGTTGTTTGCCATGTAACACCCTGACATAGATCCAAAATACTGGAAGAGATATTTTTTAAAGTAGTGACTTTGCCGTGAGCCGTTTTATAATATTTTTGCAAGCTTTTATGTGTTGTTATTATATTAGTATGTGAGGCACAAATATCATCAGAATTTAGGCCGCATTTTACAGAAAAAAATATACCGATGATCAAATTTTCTGTGAAAATTACCAAAAACTAAAAACTTAAAGGTGGTAGAACCCTTAGTGGGTCGACTCCGGCGGCACCACCGCCACACCTATTTCTACCTTATAACAGCAGTGTTCAGGGCTGATGTGTTCCGGTTGTGGTAAGGGATACATACTTATTCGAGGCATTCCAACTTAGTCCTCAGGGGGAGCAACTCAGGAAGGACTGTGATCTTATCTGGGGTTGATTACCGATGTCCATGGGCGGTAGCGGCCACTTACCCACAGGTAGGCTGCATGCACCTTTGTTACTTCCATGACGTAAAAAAAACTTATTTTACGTAACTGGCGACCTTTGTTGCCACCCTTAAACTTAATCACAATATTAAATTTGAAATCACAAGCCCGAGTATGTTCTGTAGGAACGAACATGACTCGAAAGTGACATTTAGCCTGTCATGTTCCGAAAACATTTTACATTTACGTACACATTTTACTTCGCCGGAAAGTTATGGCGCAGTATGACCTATCCATGGTATGTAGGCTTTGATATTTCAATACATAAATGCCACTTTTTACAAAGTTCAAGCCAATTAAAATCACTTTTTACACGCATTTATTAGCCTGACCTGTAAAATACATGTAAATACAAATGAAGTCATATTTATATAGGTACTTGGCAAATTTTGCAATTCAATGTTGGTATATAGATTGGAAATATTATGTATGCAAAATATTTTTGGAAAATTGAAAAAAATATATTAAAAACTTTTATTGATCAAGTATATAGTTTGAACTCATATAAAACTAACTTGTAAGATCCCGACTGCATTTTTGATTTATTTTATAATGGTATTTCTATACTGCCCGTATCTTTTCATTAATGAAGAGATTTCGTGTTTAAAGAAACGTTTGTCAAAGATTTAAAAAAAAAAAATTTAAGGCATTTCTATAAAAGTGTGATCTGTGAACATTGTTTGCTATTGTTCAAAACAGTGTTGTGTAAATTAGCGTGATTTTCAAAACTCTACATCAAACGTTTCACGAACTAAGGTCATTATATTCAAATTCAGACATCGTTTATTCAGCTCAGGCTATAGAAGGATATTTTGACGAAGGTTTTTATTCAAATCCAAAGAAAACAAGACAATGGGAGAAAAAATTACTCCCATCCTGATATTTTTGAGACAATGGACTCCAACGTTAGAATGTTAATGCAGAAAATAATGACTGACATAAAATATTACTTAACACAACACCACTTAGCTTGTCCTAGTAAAGGAAGCGTTAATTAAGTTAAAATGCTTCCGTCAAAACAATTGAACAAAAACGTTTTGTTTACTTTTTGCCAGATAAAGCTTCGAGCTAAAAGAACCACATTAAATAAGCGCAAGTTGATTGAAGTACTTAGTGTAATTGCCACTAAAAATAAAAATAGATATTGTTAATGCTACATAATGTCAAAATCATGAGAAGCGTTACTCTTGAAAGCTGTGAAAATTTTTATTATTTAAATACTAAATTAAATTTACTTAAAATTAAATGCACTTTTATTTAACGCAATCTTTGGCTATTATTTAAAACAATAAATAACGAAAACTGTTCACGATTTGCTGAGGTATTGATAAATGATACAATGCACAGATATAACTTAAAAAAAGTTAAAATGTCAATAAAAAGAATTTCGATAATTTTACGCATATTTTCAGAATTCTTCGGGCGGTTAGTTGTCTCTGGAACACATTGTATATGGTGCTTACTTTCCTTAGTCTCGTACATCAGACAAGTACCTATATAATTATAATCTTATGCTATTTGTTCTACTTTAAACAAAAACAAAATATGAGGCTTTAATATGATGTAATCTAATGTTCAAGTAAGCATTCAAAGTAGGTGCTTTGTAGGTACGTATACTATATACTTATGTACAGCCTCATCACCTTGAGCGCATTGTAAACACTATTCGTCTATTTTTAACCTCGACGAGTGATTAATGTTCATAAATATAAAATAATGCAGGAAGCAGATGCGGCGCGATTTATAGTACATCCGTGGTTTTTTTTATATATAATAGTGAAGATACGACGACACAAAGCATTGTAACATGAAATAAATTTTCATTTTTTATAATTTATCATAACTTGAATGTTTTCGAAATCTTGATATAGCATAGATGCAATAAAGGTGATATGTTTTAGGAAATAAATTTATGCGACATCTCTGTTTTACAGATAACAGATAGGTTAGGTTAGATGATGATAGTTATCCGAGATCTGAAATTTAAAAAATCTTTTAGAAAAGGAAAACCCCGAATCCGACTGGAAAAGTACTGATGATCTTCAGAGAGTTATTCAGGACGTTGAGATAATTCATGATCAAGTTACCTTTTATACATAAAAAACATAATCCGTTCATCCGTTAAGGCAATGCCATAGAGACAGGTACGCACATACGTTAATGTTCCTGTAGGTTACTGTTGTATCGTATACTATCACATTTTTAAAGGTGGTAGAACTCTCTTTTTGGTTAGACTGCTGTCACGTCACCGGCGTCTGGCGGTGATGCGATGATGAAGATAAGTTTGCCTGCCTTTAATATCAGCAGTGTTAAACGCTGCGATGCTCTGGGTTGAAGGGTGCGGTAAGGGAGACTTATCCGATTTATAGCTTATCTGAGACCTTCCAACTTAGTCAGAGACTAGAACTAGAAGGTTGCGTTCTGTTGCAGATCTTGGAACCCTCTACATAGCTCTAAAGTTACTTAAATGAGGTAAAATCGCCACTAATGTGATGTTTCTCCTTAGACACTGTGCTACCTTTTGAATGATTCCTCCGTCATCAAACAAAGAGATGCACATCACAAACTTATAAGGAACTACCTTCTCTGGATTGAATTTGTACGAATTCGATTGAAAAGACGAACGAACTGACGTTTATAGCAAATAATAAGATAAGTACGTAATTCATTTTAAATATCATTCAAAAATGAAGATGTTTGAATACTGTGTAGGAATTATTTCAGGAGTTTTCCTGTAAATAAATAAGGAAAATTTGAGTATTTCCTTGATTTATTTAAATTTGGAGTCAGTGGCATACCTACAAATTTGTAGGTAATTTAATTCTATTACAATACATGTTTTTGAATAAATTTTATTGTAAACCAAACCATCAATTTTATTTATATTATTTCAACTTAACTCATTTTAGTTAGGTTGAATTCAGTATATGAATACTTACTATAAATAACAGGTATATTACAATACCACTAACACATACGTAACCAAACTTATCGAGATACTAAGTACTGAAGTAGGTACTAGGGAAGACACTGCATACCACTGGTGTGACCCGTTCAAGTGCGGCGTTGGTCGTACTCAGTCGCCTAGTGCTCTTTTCATAGTCTTCTATGCGGATGACATGTACATTGTATACTCCTTTATAGCAAATCAAGCGCTGAAGTTTTGAAAGATAGGTTAAACAGTAAAATCGGATTTAAAAATAATAAAATAATTTAATAAGAGAAACTATTAGGGAATTAGGTGCCTTTGGTCTGGATCATCCTCCATCAAATTATATTATTCTACATGAATCCGGTTTTACTTTTTTGTTAAAAGTTTTTTATTTCTTCCTTT
>DWNY01000692.1:0-14971 GCA_018250635.1 Telegonus apastus | reverse complement strand
ATTCTGGTCGCATGATGTTTATTTACTAAAGGGAGTCGTTCCTCGATTGAAAAACTGCTTCAAAGGATGCCTTTAAGTCTTGTTTTCATACAAAGGATACACGGATCATTCATCACGGAGCCGGTCCACGGAGTCAAGGCCACGACAATGTCAAGAAAAGACGTGTTTGTTTAAGTAATTACGTTGAAACAACCATTTGTATTAACTTTCTAAGTGACGAGGTAATTAATCCATATAATTAATTGTGTTTAATTATAATATAACTGTTTTGTATGACTTTGTAAGCACGTCACGTGATGATAAATGGCTACTGAGAAATGGATATCGGTAATTAACTCTAGATAAGATTAGGGTCCTGGATAAGGCCAGCCTCAGAGGTGGTGCTGGCTTTGTATAAGTAAATCTTCCTTATCTTACCTTAAACCAAAACAGAGTAGCGCTTAACACTGCTGTTATAAGGCAGACATAGATATGTCGGTGGTGCCGCCGGAGCCGAACCAAAAAAAGTTCCACAACCTTCACGTATTCCTTACGTATTATTACTTAACAATAGGAGATATGATCCCTTAAATCCCTTAATTGTCTTGTATTGTGTGGGCCGGTTATACAGTAACTTCAATCTTACGAAACCTGCTAAATGTATGGGGTATATTTCGACAGGTAGCATTACACATTCTAAACAAATAGTATTTAATCAAATTCTATTCAAAAGAAGACGAATAATATTTGTTTCATGTCCTCGGGTAACCCGACCACGCACTTATATGGGGTTTAATACAGGTGTCCATGGGCTTCAGTGGCCACTTACCTTAATTATAAGGTGCAATGCAAGCTTATTTGCTACTTCCGTATTGTATAAAATGAGAATATCATTATAAATGCTCGCAGATTATGCCTTTTAAACTAATAAAAGTAAGGGATAGAAATCACATCGTTGGATTGACGCGTATCAACAGGATCTATAAGCTACCTCCAAAGGTTTTCTTTGTCAGACACAAAGAGTTTACAAGGCAATTCAAGATCATCATAATTACTTTTCAAGGCTTTGCACTTGACAGTGGATAATACAAACCGTTCTAATGACTAACAGTGACGCGATGGCACTAATTGTGGGTATTATCTGGTCGTGGGCGTGATGGCTGAGGAAAAGTCATTTTCCTCTGAACGATATTCTTTTCGAATGCTAATCGAATTGTAATTGATTGCCGCATCTTAAAGTTATTCTACATTCGTGGCGATGCTTTTATCGAAAATCTTATTCAAAATTTTATTCGTTGAAAATGTTTTTAAAAACCATACATACCGGATGTAAGGCATACCATCTCATTCCATACCTAAACATACAAAAACTCCATACCCATTATATGAAAGCATTATTATTTTATGTAGATATTTAAGGCTTCATCATCATTGAATGGCGCCAAGTACAAGTGAGATCCTAATTATTGTAAATGCTAATGTGAGTTTGTTTGTTTGTAACGCCTTTACGTCTTAACTCAACCGATCAACATCCAGTTTTGAACTATTACACCACCGTCGTCATATCTACCGAACCGTAGAACTGCCTCAGAGAGCAGTATAGTACTTCCATGGTTAACTATATGCATACTATTGCTGATGAATAGTGACCGCTCATGGACATCTGTAATAAACCCCAGATAAGATCAAATACATAGCTAAGGTTGACCAAAGATGCGTGTTACCCTTGAGAACTTGAATGCCTCGAATAATATGTCCTCCTTACCCCACCCATTAAAACAGTACACAGTAACGCTTAAAACTTCTGTTATCCGGAAAAATCAGCTCGCGTTGATGCCTCCAGGCTTGCCACATAGGGATTATCTCTAAAAAAATCAAAATTGTTGCTATTTTAAAATTAAACACATTTCAATTCCGGGTATCATAACAGATATTGACTGTCCCAGCCAGAGCTCGGGAAAACGTAAAACAATGAAATATACGTCTGCTCGCTACGTGTCGCTTCTGCAGACGGTATAGTTATTCCAATTGATATCACTATCAGTTAACGCACTTAATATGTTTATAGTAAATGATAACTTGAATACAAAATATAAACATACAAATTGGACTTGTACGACATTTGAACTATGTATATAAATAAACGTTCACAACCCTTATCATATGTTACGTTATTTTATAAGCAATAAACAGTTTGATCCATGACATCCTATAAATCCGGGAGCCGCGGCGAAAACTTTACGCTCATGCACCACTGGCTGATCCCCGCGGTTTCACTCGCGTTAAAGAAGTAAAAAGGCATATATTAATATCTACCTAATAGCAATTAACATTAACGTGGAGCGGGCGCTAATGCTTTAAAAAAAGTTAACTTAGGCTAAGTTACGCGTTAGACCATCAGCTATCTTCGAATAAAATTCCCGTCAAAATCGGTGCAGCCCTTTAGAAGATTACCTCAGCGAAATAGACAGATTTACAGACACAATTGTGTATAGATTTTTACGCATTTAGTTAAAAGTTGTTATTGACATTACAAACAGACACTTAAATTTTATTCATTTGTATAGATTTCTTTCAGTGGAATTCTGTAATGGGCGGATACATCTTCGCAGTTTTTATGTGAAACTATTTGTGCGCGAAGGGTTTGAGGGGGCAGATAGACCCCAATTTGTGTAGGCTAATAAGTGTACGGTAGTCAACACAGCCTTATCCTTCTCTACAACCCGAATACACTCTTATCCCTTGAAGTTTCAGATCCGAATTACAATGTAGTCAGGCAGCCTTTGTTGAGATTTGAAAATATGCACAATATATTCGATGGATCTCACAATTCCTTTCTTAAAGTAAAACCCAACTATATTTTAGAGTGATCGTTCTCTGAATAACGTATCGGGAGTGAACCTTTAAATGTTATAGTAGCATTTAAGCTTTTGTCTCTACTTGAGTATCGTATTGACATGCTTCATTAGATAACGTACAAAAATAAGTAAATAAAAATCCCCCCTTAAAAATGTAGGGCGTGCTAGATGTACATATTTTGATAAAGGTGTAATAAGTCTAAATTATTAAATATATCTTATGAATTTTGCCTTTTATGTACATATGGTTAAACTAGAATTAGGCTGCGTTTCAATACTCAAACAAGCTTATTTATTGGTACAATAAATAAAAATATTCAAAGAAATAAAATCTGGACCGATTTATAACCACATTGAATATTACTTACATTTCTTGTGTAAAGAACTGAGTTTTTTAACAATATTTGTTATAGATCTTTGAGATGAGATTTATCCAAAAATATAATTGGCTTAAGTCAAACGAATATTTTATTATTGAACGAATAAATTACGTTTTCACTCACAATGTAAATACCAAATATAGTTATCAATAATAATTTCTACTAAAAGATCTAAAGATGACATTTGCTATTTAAGACGCAATGCCGCAATGTTGAGCCGATGATTTCTCCTGGTGAATCACACTAGTAGGCTGACGAGTCCACAAGCAGAGCCGCGGGCAAAGCTTGTTTGGCTACCACTCCTTAAGTAACCCAAGTACGCCACACGTAACAGCGGACGTACCGCGGATGTGGCGTGGCCTCTATTTCCCGCTCGCTCGACTGGTTCCAGTAGTTCTCAAGTGCATTCAACTCCGCAGGACTAGTTGGGCCAGATACGCTGAATATCTGATTCCATACTTCTACAGTTATTCAACGAGATGGAAACGGTACCTGCAGCTTTAAGTGAAAGAATAAGCGCTGAACCACTTAGTATTCATAAAAGATACGAGTATCTATTGCGGTTATTATATTAATAAATTATATGAGGCATGTGTCTAACTCTGAACTTGGAAGGACTGATGGCTCTTCACAATCATATTCATCACTTAAAGTACTGGTTGGCAATCCGCGGCCCACGTGTATGTGACCAGCGGCGCTTGCAGCCCGCAGAACTTCCTAGAATAAATTTCTCGGCTGTGCTACGACAAATATCTTAACGAAGAACCTTTTCAGCTACCCTACCTGCCATTCGCCATATTTATATTTATAGTTATGATAGTTATATTTATTTCAATTTTGCGTTTTCAATTTTGTAAGAGTCCTGAAAGCTGTTTTAGGACTCTTGCATACAGAATTGCAATCTCTAAATTCAGTGTGCGTCGTTCCAATAACTCCATATAGTACATAAATCGATGTGTCACGCCATATTGCGCCATACATCCTGTCTCCGTCGCAGAGCTAAGAAAGTAAGATGTATTGCACACTGTCCGTAGTTTGCGTTCAATTTGCCGAGCACTCGATACCTAATGGTTTCTCTTGATGTGTGGAGATGTGAGCCTTTGTTTTCTTCACTTACATAATATGACAGTGTTGAAAATTTTAAAATATATAAACATACTAAAGACTAAAGATTTCTGCTTAACAAGAGTAATTAAGAGTTCTGGTTTTAACGCTGTAAGATACGTCCTTAGAGGTATAAATGTCACTTTAGACAACTTTAGAAAGAGACTCATTTCTATTTGCAGTCGATCAGGATTTTTTAGAAAAGGCAGCAGTGACCATCAGTATTGCAACTTTTACGTTCAAATAAGCGTTATGCATTAAAACAATATTATTTTGTGATTATAGATATACTCTTCAATTTTATTTATTTTGCAAAAGATACATTGATACGTGCATGTGTTATTACCTTGCGACGTGCGCGAGCGATGACTCCACCATCTGTAGTTACTATCAATTTCAATTTTACGTCTCCATATGGGGAGCAGTGGTTCTATTTATTTGATCCTATGTTTGTTTTTATTTTTTATTAACAAATAAATAATGGCTAATGAAAGAGTGAAAAAGGGTGACAAAAAATGCATCATATGCCGTTAGAATCATACAGTTATTATACAAAGAGTAGGGGAGCCAATAATCAATAAAATCATCCGATAGCATAACACAAGAAGTTGTAACCTACGATGTTAAAATTGAATCAATTAAATGTCAGATAAACTTCACCTACTAATAATTTAATCAAAGTCCCAGAGCAACATTTAATGACGACACCAGTCAAATAGATCTCGCAAAAAGTCACGTCTGCGATTATTATTGATCTCATTAAGCGACTCTTGTCAGGACCAATTAATATAACTTCATCCGGCATACTGTGTCGAGTGGACACACTTATCAAATTCAATCAAATCAAAAATATTTTATTCTAAGTGATTTCTTTACAGAATTATATGTGAACGATCACTCCGCATGGTGTTTCGTTATGGACAAAAAGCGTTGAAGAATCATTAATACATATGTTTCAAAAAAGTTTCACTTACAATGTCAACTTACGCTAATCGTTCATGTAGAGCTGAAGCCATTTCAGACCACACAGTTTTATGGGTCAAGTAATCACTTTTTATGTTTATAGTTACAATATCTTACACGGCGTTTATTTAAAACTTTCAAACTTTGTTTCTGTGAGATTCGGGATAGGTTCCGGGATCTACATGTAACCTATATGCCCATAAGTTTTGTTTATGACTCTACCAGTCGAATTGCGTCTACACACAGTATACTATCACCGCTAAAATATTGTCATAGTCTCCATGACAATTTATGGGAATAGACGGAATAGCCATCGATCTATGGCAGACAATAACTTACGCTACAGATGTCCGACACACCGCGCTCGTTGCACCTACATACGAATTAAATATTCTAGATGTGTCGTGCTGTCGTACGTAGAATAATCTTAATGGATTTTTTTTATATAACGGAAGCAACAAATATATAAAGCGTACCAAATGTTAGATACTACTGAAAAGGACTAAAACCTTTAAGAGATCGGTTAAAGTTACTGTGTCTGAGGACTAAATCGGAACTGATGTTAATGTATCCGGTATAAACCAAAACCCACCAATTTATACTACTGTTAGATATAAGGCGGCTATATTATTAAGTATAAATATATTAAGCATTAAAAAGGCATTTAATCTATACTAACAGAATAAGATACTAATTTAAATAAGATTCTATTGAAATAAGAATTCAACTGTGTGTATGTGATTATGTATGTGTTTATTTTTTTATGTATTTGTCTTTATTTTCGTATTTAATCCAAATCGTAACGTTGCGTTTTACTATTATTGTAACAAGCTCTGAAAAATTACAAGGATAAGTTATCTATTCATTTTCTTGTATATCTGTGTGGCTCGCATTACATGCATCTGTGGCCGGTTTGCGCTATGATGCGCCGGCTGTGCCTTAACCGTGTTTAAACACATAAAACTATATCTAACTGGAATATCGTGTTTTTTTCAGTAATAATCAAAATTGATTTAGCTATTCATCAAAAACTATTCAAGAACTTTACGAAATAAACCATTTCAATGATATGCATGAAGTAGTAGTGCAATTACAACCGGCTTCAAAAAAAGATTCTGTGTTCGACCCCTATGTAGGTAGGTAAATGTATTTATGTATGTATGTCCGATTTTCTCAAAAACTATTCATACGGGGTTTGTTACTTGAAAGCATATTTTAAAGTATGGTTTAATATATGTATATTAAGTTCTAATAAAGATCATCGAAAATAGACAATGAAACCTATAGTACCACTGTTGGGTTTTTATATAATTTATATATATAGACATAGATTTCGGTTGTATTATTATTGATATTTTTTCTTACTTATTTAAGAATGATATATTCATACCACATCCTATTGAACAGTCATACCGACATGACACGTCTTGTCAAGCACTGGTCTGAAACGGACAAATTTAAAATTCTCAGCTGGTTGCGAAATGCATGTAATATTCAGCAAATGGCACAAAGATTCTGTGACGTCGTTGCGCTGAGATTCCTGAACGTGTATTTTGATGCACTACGACTAGGGTACCGCCGCGAGTATTGAAAACCATCGATATGTTGTGACTTACCAGTTCTGCTGTCCAATTGTGTGGATCTCAATTAATTTCGTATTATTTGGCTATAGGTTCTTTTCTTTTTACATGGGTTTAATAAAAATATTGTTTTCCATTATCTAGCAATCTTTGATTATATACTGCATAGATAGGTATAACTTCTAGCTGTCAGTGACAATCGAAAAACGTCTAAAATATAATCAAGTGTGATTGACTCACAAACACTAACTTAAAAACGGCGGCGTATGATTGGTCAAAAGGTCCCATTACGCAATTTTGATTGGACAATAAAGTTCCCTGTTATAAACATTAGCGATTTAGAGGCGAACAGTTAGTGACTATTTTTGAACGGTTTTTCAAAGTAACGCTAGATCTAGAGATTAAATAATCTTATTATTTAATCTCTAGATCAGAGATTAAAGCTTGTAATTATCTATAGGTCTCCATCTTCAAATTGAATTTAACCGGTTTCGAGATTTGCTTGACATCTTGACAGAAATTTTATTATTATTATTTTTTATTTATTACCACCACTACTAAAGAGAACTTAGTTCATTATTACGTCAGCCCTTTGTAATATCAAATTTAGGTCTCTACTACAACACGAAGTACAACCATACAAACCCTGGAAGTGGTACACAAATAATACGTCAGTGACAATGAACAGTAACCCTGGCGCTGCCGCATCACGTCGGGCGACAATTTCCAGAATTGCAGCCAGCGGTGCACCTCGCCAACATTTTCTTCGCGGATGGCTTTTAATATTCGCGCTTTGTACCGCAAAACGATAGGACACTAGTCTGATTACATGCGAATAACGATGAAGATTTTTTTATAACATGGAAAGAGCAAACGAGTGTGCTGTTCACCAGATTGTAATAACTGCGTTATGCCCCTGTAGCTCGTCTGCATTACTGTTTATGTAAATATATGAAACAGCGCGTCTTATGTTTGGATCCATACATACTTGCATTCAGCGCCCAGAATTCCACGGCTATTCCGTAGAGTCTTGAATGTCCCATCGAAAAATCAGTTTATACTTTCTGTCGTAGTTTTACGGTTGTAAACTGTACATGTTAGATTTTCATCTTTGTAGTCATCCTTTAATTGCATCCTACGAAGCGATAACAAATAATAATCTATTAGCTAGGTAACATGTAATTTATCGCCTATCACTTAACCTTTCGTGGTCGGACAGTAGATAAGAAAGAATCAGCAAAGAGATTTTCAGCTTCTTTTTTTTATTACCGGTTTAAAGATGAAGTACTTTAGTTTGTGTAAGATGAGTTTAAGCTGCTAAAGTTAAAGTGTTGGGTAAGAAACTGCTATTTTGTGGTCTTATCGAATACTTAACGCGAAGCTTTAAGTCTTAGAATTTTAATTTTAATATTGTGAAGTTACCCAGTTGTGATTTGATATTTAGCGCCTTTCAAATATAGCTGCCACAACTATTCTGTCTTGTAACAACTTTATTAAAAGCTACTGTGTAGTCGATTTAAACGTAGCAACAACGCTTAAAGTCATTATACATGGGCAGGCCTATGAGTGCCAGGGTCCAAGTAAAAAAAAGAGTGAAGATGAGAGACCTATACTTATCTTTGTCTAATCACACATGCAAAAACGAGAGACAGATAGTTAACGTCATTTGCCACAATAATAAACTCTATGGGCAACGCACATATGGCCCATCGGTAGGATTATAATGCTATTTGGATTTGTTGCAGGCGGCTGTAACCATTTACGATTGAATCACCATCAAATGTAACGCTGACTTGACATTTTGATTTAAAAATACACACAAACGTACAGTATCCGTATCAAAACATATTATACTGACATTGAATTTTACACTAGATTTGCCTCTATGTTAAAAATTCCATGATTTATTAGTTACTACATTACATTACATAACGATGTATTTATGACCATAAATGCTCACGCCATCATATGATCACCGGAAGTTTTCTGTGTAGATTGATTGTTAAAAATTGTCACAATTTTCCGCGCCGCGTCCCTAATGGCGGGGAATGACGATAACACGTGCAATATGATGGGTGCCCACTAGACGTCACACCGCGACAAGTTAAGCGACTGGCGATATGATCTCTCACCTTGGAAACCATGTGTAGTCTAAAATGCTGTCCATACAATAATAAGTTATTAATAATAGCAGTAGATTAATATCATTGACGGTAAAAAAGAATTCTATAAGAATCTACTTTGAATAAAATATTTTTGATTTTATGATTTGTATGAGGTAATGTGTTTTACTTGTTATACCAAGTAATAGCAAATGACTGGACGGTGACTGATCCACCTTTTATAAATATTTACAACGGTTACCCACTTACGTTTTTATTGCAAACCGCCAAAAGGTGGAATTCACTCACGCCTTCGCTGTTTCCCGATACATACAATCAGGAATTGCTCAAGCCAACAGAGAATAGGTTGCTTCTAGATCACCGTGCTACGTCCTGCTCGTCCTCCGAGCTGCATCTCACTCAACATCAGGTAAGATCGCAGCCAAACATAAGCCAATTGTAAGTTTATTTGTACGACACTATGTGGCAAATGTGAGTCCCAAAATTTTAAAAGGTACCAACATCAATTGTTAACCACATTTATACAAATAAAGTTATTATTATTATTAATGGTTGAAACTAGGCCTTTGTCTCGGCAGCCCCGAGGTTCAAATCGCAGGCCCCAAATCTCTGAATTTTCGAAGTTAGGTGCGTATTAGAAATTAATTATCGCTTGCTTTAACGGTGAAGGAAAACATCCCGAGGAAAACTGCAAACCTGAGAGTTCTATAAAAAAAGTTCATAACAGTGCGTGAAGTCTGCCACTTCACTCTTGGCCAGCGCGCTTGACTATGATCTAAGCCCCTATATGAGTTGAGACTCTTGCCCTACAGTGGGACAATAATGGGTTTATGCAAACATAAAAATAAAGGTGCATTGGTTGTCAAAATGTTCTTTACAATTCTAAAAAGTTTTTATACAATTACATACAAGCACAGTACCGACACATTTTTTATTCTTCGACTTAAATAACATACTATGTTCCAATAAACATCAATGGAAGCGATAATTTTTCACTAATTTTGAGCAAATGTTTGAACATCACTTACAAACTACTGGGCCGAAGAGCACTCAGGACTCCATTATAGGTATTTTTAGCGAACGCCGAAATGTACCATTTATAGTAATTTTCTATAAAGAGTTTGTCCTTTTTACAAAATTACTGCTATATAACGGATACCGTACTCTTAAAATATTAAAAACGATATACTGACAAAAAGTAATTGTAATTATGTAAGTTTAATTTTTGCCAATAAATAAAGCCTCACCAGTTAAATAACTTAGCTGACATTTTTAAATAGTTAAGACTTAATAAAGTAATTAATATTGAAATGTATCCAATAAATGACTTTTGGCAAACTTCATTCCGATAGACAAAGCTGTGTTGACTGCTACATGTTCTAAACAATTTAGCCGCTTAATCTCAGCCGCTGGATTAGATTAGCAATAGCGCGAACGAGATAGCAGACCTGATATCTGAATAATCGTACGTGTGAGTAAGACAGCTAATGGTGTATCGTTTAGGCTATAAGTTGGTGGAGGCCTTAACGACTTCGTTAATAAGACACTAGCGGAGTTGCAAACTTGGTGTGCTCTTTGTGATAGTGAAATCAAACAGTTTGTGTAGTCAATACAAGCTTAGAGTTGGGAGAGTAGTAAGGTATCTGATAATTAAAAGTAGCGGAACTCCGTGGAACCCAATGGTGCCGACATGTTTTTGTTGCCAAGTAGTAATTTGTTCTACGTATAGTTGTGAACAACTCTCCGAAAACTTAGTGTAACTATTTTATGAAAGAAGCCGTCCCCGAGGTCGACCACAGATACGTTGCTACTTATGAGGACTTAGGTTGGAACTTAATGACATGAATATCTCTATTATCATAAGTTTCAAACTAAAATACAGTAATATTTATTACTGTTGTTAAATGATAGAATTTGGTGCAGCGGTGGTACATTCACAGTCAAACCAGAAATATGTTTATGGCTGCGACTTTTTAATGCACCTGCACTCATTTATTACCCACCACCGAAAAGGTTGTCTATATAACGTAAACACTTTCCAAATTATATACCTAATCTAATAGACTACTCCAAATTCTATTGATTGATCCAGCTACCGCGATGATACTCTGAGTATTGAGATTCATTCTTGATTAGACAAAGTTAAGATTAATTTAAATTTCTGTTTTTTTAATATTATTGAAGTAACAAAAAAAGAGCATGCAGCCCCTCATGGTTAGTGGTCACTGACACCCTTGTACATTTGTAATCTACCCCAGATAACATTACAATTCTGCCTCAGACTAGTCACAGATCTCTGAGAACTGAACGTCTTGAACAAGTGAGTCTCCCTTACCACACTCTTCAACCAGAACACAACAGCGCTTAACACTGCTGTTATAAGGCTGAAATGGGTGTGGGGCTGGTGCCGCCGAAGTCAAACCACAAAGGGTTCAATAAGAATGCACGTAATCCTTTGTAATAACAACAAACGCCCAGAATTGGTAGCCAAAGTCAAAGGCATATCAATGTTTTATTCTGAAAGTATCAAATACAAACAAACATTTATAATCGCTGATTAATTCCACGAAGTTATACTGGGAGGTAGATGGTGTGTGCGGTAATCAGGGGATCAGCGGTGGTGGCGATCAGCGCGGATGCCGAGCGACCGCTCGCAACAATGCACACCACTGGAATGGAAATCGATACAATAATTGTTTGTGCAATGCGTACTGTTTGCTTCCAATTATAATTGGACATTGTTCAAACAATATCCTATAGCGTGTAATTCTAGACGGAAAATCTACCGTACTATATCTCGAAATTGTATGTATGATTTTTTGTTGTTTTCACCTTCCATAGATCACGGATGTAGAGAACATGCTTACAGCGAGACATAAACATAAGACAGATGCACTGGTCAAGTGCAAAATTGATTTCATACAACTTAGACAACAATTTTTTAAGAACTTTTTAGGTTCTACTTGTAGACTTTTCCACGTTGTTTTTCTTCGTCAATATATTATTTTACTCACCTGATATTTATACTTTGAATCCGTCAATTATAGTTGAGTTTAAATCACTAGATTATCGTTACCAAAGGAGTAAATTAAAGTTACTTAATTTTTTAAGCATCTCATCTTAGTCTTCAAAAAAATATCGTGGTCCTCAATTGGATATGCTGCATTCTATTAGATATAAATCACCATGACTCAGGTCTAATTTGTATTTTAAATACGAAAGATTATGGATAATTGCACGGAACAGTTGGTTGCTGAGCACGCCTGACCTCGCACAATTCACACCGCAGTGGATTGCAATCGATAGGTTTACTGTTTCTGCGATCCGTAAATATTAATACAAAAGTGCGAGTTGTGCTCGCCCACAGATAATTCCGTATAATCCACATAATATTTTTCTGTTATATAAAAGTCGGTTGTAAAAAATATTTCATTTAATCAAGGATTATTGTCGCGGGCAGACCTCCGATTTAGCAGATTTTTATAAATGTTTTTTTTTTTAAATCTGCACTATCGTTATGGCAAATTTCATGTTTTAATAAGTGTCTCAGTGGTTAAAGTCAAAATTATTCGCATTTGGGTTGGTTGCTTTATTTTAACTAACCCGAAGATAGTAAGTAGCAACAGGGGTCGGTGAGTTTGAGTGAAGCGGTGCGTTGCGGTTGCTTCAGTAGCTATGTGCAAAAACTCGGAATTTTACGATTTTAGGGTTACGATTTTAGGGTTATCTGAAAATATATGCACTTAGCATACTTTGGATTGTAAACGTTTTCATACATTTCCTAAATGCGTCAAGCAATGGTGCTCTACCGAATACTTTCTTAAATTTCGATCATATTAAATTTACAAAGGGTGTATCGTATATTTTTTGAATTTTATCAATATATGTATATGTTTTTTTAAATTAATATTATTTTGACTCTTCAACTACATGTAACGCATACGTAGCTGGCCTCAGATAGGCCTCCAATCCATGTAATTGATGTCCATGGGCAGCAGGCGGCAGTAACCCCTTACCATCAAATAAGTCGTATGCTAGTTAGGTTCTTCAGCTGTATAAAAATTATATTAGGCTTTTGTGTACTATATTTCTTGCCCATGTTACCTACAACATGGAAATCTAGTGTGAAGTTATGCGCAAATTGCTTAGTTTATTTAAAACTGTCCGATAATGCGATTACTGTATTACCTCTAATTATTATTGAAGCCATTCGATAACTTTGTAGTATATGTATTTATCTATTACGCCCTTTAGTAGCAGTATATTACGGAGGCTTCTATTCCAATATGACCGAAGTACCCAGACAGAACCTAATTATAAGCCATTAGTTAGTGCGCGTCGCGACACACAACTTACAGAAGACTGCACTCGACCGCCCTTATTATTCAAACTACCCTCGTTTTTGCAACCCGCCGAGGGTGGTAAGTGGGGCGTAATTACACGCTAAGTCAGAGGCTGTTGACATTGACGTAGGGCTCTAACATCAACTATACTTACTGGACCCATCGTAGTTCTGTATCGATTGAATATCAGAGTGTTTACTTATTTTCATCCGTGGCGTTTAACATTGGGGGTTACTAATAATATTTATAACGCTTTTTACACTTATAACTTCACATTAGAATTTCTTTGTCGTGGGTTTCGTAGACACAAACATAAAACAAATACACAAACACCCCGAACTTTCAAAAATATGCCTGGTCGGGGATCGAACCCGGAACCCTCTGCATGTTACAATGATATGGTTATCGCTTCGCCACGCAGGTCGTTAGACTAAGTAGCTTTGCTACATTTAATCAAAAAACATATTTATTTGCGTCCCCTTTAAAATTATGTGTAAATTATTTATGTAACTTAATCATACTCATTAACTTAAAAACTAAATACGCTATAAGTGCTTGCATTGCATTTAGTCTTTTTTTGTTTAAAAAAAATGAGTCTACGCTTAACACAAACTACATTAAGACTAAAGCGTTCTTTCCTTTTGGTAATGATATATCTTTTGGTTTGTAACTGTTCAGTATTTCCAGACTGGTCGATACTGAAAAAAATAAGGTGGTACACTCAAAATTTAACCTTCCGGACATTATATACAGGAAAAATGGATTAAAATTCGGAGTTCGATATTTACGTCTATCAGCATAAATAAGCAATATATATTTTTTTGGTGGGTCGCGGGACCCAGTGTAAATGCTGTGAAGTGCGAAGTGCATAGGGCTGACCGGCCGTCTAAGCAAATTTCACGGAAGACGGAAGATACATTTTTATTTTTGTACCTTCATTATTCTTACTGATACAATGGAAATTTAAATTACTTTTCGGATAGAACTAGTGACCTAAATTCATAAAGTAGCCGTTTCGGACCGGCGAGATTTGTGCTGTCCTACAAAGCTTATCTCATATATTAGCCTTTACATAGCGTTAGTAACGTTTTATATGCGTCAGCAGTGTTTGAGGAGGAAATCTTGAGATTCCCGGACTCTTGTCCCGGCATACATGTCGTGCGGACTTGCACAAGGTATTTCACCTAAGCGATCTTACATTCTTGCGGTTAAGCATGAAACTTTCTCATACAAAGCAAAGCG
This sequence comes from Telegonus apastus, assembly GCA_018250635.1. Classification (NCBI taxonomy): domain Eukaryota; kingdom Metazoa; phylum Arthropoda; class Insecta; order Lepidoptera; family Hesperiidae; genus Telegonus; species Telegonus apastus. The sequence goes on along the minus strand of DWNY01000692.1, from coordinate 399 downwards.
TTCTTAATTTCGTTTTCGATTCAATTTACCTATGGTAAATTATTAACTTCCAAAAATATTCGGCAGAAAGTTCGATTTATTAAAAAAAAATATTTATTGGGTTCGAAACGTCAATGGGCGTAGTTAATAGTATCAGACGTTCCTTTTTGGAAATCCATGCTATAAAGTTAGAATAAAACTAATTCACAATAATACGTAGTCTACATGTGTTTGGTGGATATATGTATGGTGGTGTATGATTAATTTTAAAGGCGTACGTATCCTATAAGGAAGATGCACAGTGCACGGTTTGTTAGGAGGTATGTTGGCATGGCATTGGACGTACGTCATGTTGGTAGTGGATTGTTGAAAGTAGTATTGTCCTAAAGCTATTTGTACAGTGTATGATAAATTTTTATT
>DWNY01000691.1:0-14977 GCA_018250635.1 Telegonus apastus | reverse complement strand
TAATTTACTAAACAATATTTAAAAGGAATAACGCATTTTTCGACATAGTTGACGATATTGTTTAATTATTGTGTTGCCAATTCATAATTCATATTTAAATTATCAATATTTCAATTACTACGCAACATTCTAAGTCTTAAGTCGCATATTTTTATTTAATAAATTTAAATCAGCTCGGATACAAATCATACGGTGATTCTCTCATATAGAAGTAAGATATCCGAAAAACGATTAAAGTTTATTTATTAAGAATATTCTGTTTTGAGCTAAAAATATTAATAATCGTCTATAATCAAGCTTATCAACCCTAAATATATATGCCGTGTGTATCGCCACTCGTCAATACTAACGATCTGAGTAATTAGTGGAAATTCTGTCAGGAGTTGCCATAACGAGTAATCTTAGAGCGAAGATAATAATTGACAACTCCATGGAATAATTTAGATATGACGAAGAATTGATTGTATGGAAAAAATATTTTCTTAAAAATGAGCCGTTTCCTTTAGTTTCTACATTTTGTTCCTTATAAGTAACGCTATTGGATGGCGCAATAATATAGGGTATTTTATTTTTCAATACAAACTCGTTCGATTCCCGGCTAGGGAATGAGACTTTTTGAAAATTTTATGCACGCAATTTTAGCTTTTATCAAAGTCGGCCTCGTCACTCCTTTCAGCATCTACAATATCTTTTCTGTGTACATTCTCATTGTTATTCTCATACTCATTCTCATCCTCATTCTCATGCCCATTTTCTCATCTTCTAACCTTCCAACCTACCTTCACGAATCCTAATTGAACTGGCTTGCTGGACTACACCTCAAGTTTTCTCTTGTATGGAAAGGGCCGAGTCTCGCAGTACGACATAAAAAGCTTGATAATGATAAGCTATACAAAACCTTTCTTACCTTTACTTAATAAGTCAACAGGCTAAATACCCCCGTGGGGTGAGAAAACTTTTAAGTAACTTATTAAATAGCTTTCAAATAAAAGCAAATGCCAGTCATTTATTAACTGTTTGACGGAGTTGGTCCCTCGATCAATCTTACTTATAAGTGTGAAGCGAAATTGCATTTTAAATCAAGGATCAGTGAAGACTTCATTGTTTACGTTGGAGAATGGCGTTATTATGTAATTCCGGTGCTTTGGCCAACGTTAAAAGTGTGTGTGAAAGATCAATGTGTAAAGAATGTGTGTGTATATGTGTGTGTGTGTGTGAAACGAAAGACCGAATTGAAGAAGAGTACATTTAAAAGAAGAAAAATACTTGCATTCTGAGTAGGAAATTGGATCATGAAAGCATAATTCCTCGTTCATTTTTATTAAGTTTAGAAGTAGCAAACGAACATGCAGTTTACCTGATGGAACGTGACCACTGCCGCGCATGGTCAGCTGTCATCGACTCCAGATAAGGTCATTTTTTTTCTAAGATCGATTACAGATGCGATGTTGCCTTTGAGGTCTAAGTTACAACGTTACAGAAACGTATATCTCCCTCGTAACACCCTTCGAGCCAAAATACATTAACACTTAACATTTCTTATTATTAAGCAGAAGTTGGAGTACTGAGATTTTTATCATCATTAGCTATACTTTTTTGCGGCGTTATCACCGCTACATCCGTACAATAGAAGTATAAATCTACGGTGTGTAATTCTAAAACAATCCTAAATCGACACATCTGTGATTGAACTTATTTTACTGCAGTCCAAACAGTTATGGGTGGCATCAACCAGTTATCATCAGGTACTGCTTCTTTAAATATAATTGTGGTCAGCTTACGAAACTCACCAAGAGATGGCGGCAATAGTCCTCAGAATTATGTGACTTTCTACAACTCGTCAAGTGATGACACTTCTGAATCACGCTATCAAAGCATTCTTAATACTTGCATATATAGAAATTTCGAACTGAAGCTATCAGAGTTCGGCTGCTCCTTATGTAAGATTTCCCTTTGCCGAATAATGTTCTAACTTTTATTACATGTCACCTACATACATGAGATTTTCTAAAGAGCAAGAAACGCGCCGTAACACCACCGTTGATAAAAAGCAAATTTACTCTCCTTTCCACTTCAAGAAATTTATTAGCTTGTTATCTTAAAGATACCTGGCGTCGGCAGGCAAAGATCCCTAAACGTTATTAAAAAATGGGGGCCATATATTCGTATATACGTCAACATGGTCGCACAGGAAAATATCCCTGGAAATTGTAACTATACCGTCAGAGGTAGAAGTCCCTGAGGTACATCAATCTTTTGGCTGGCTTATATGTGTATTGTCATCTGAATATATTCTTTTAAGGATTCTTATTCAAGTTGCATGTATATTTATTTTGTGGTCCCAAGGAGTTATTGGCGTCTCTATAGGGGTTAAAGTTACAGAAGTTTCTTCTAAAGGTAGAAAATCCAGTAGAAAATAGAGGCATAAAAGCAACACATTTAAGCTCATAGATTCCAAATTATGTTAATGAGGAATATCTTTTAATTGCATGAAACCTGCATTGATGTTTGATTCAGGATAAATATACGGCATGGTAAGGGAAACATACTTATCCGAGTCTAACTAAGTTCTCAGAGGTAGCAACGATTTTGTGGCCTACCTCAGCTAAGACTAAAGGATTCTAAAGGTGTTAGAACCTTATGTGGTTCGACTCTGGCGGCACCACTGCCAAACCTGTGTCTTATAACAGGAGTATTAAGCGCTGCTCTGGTTTGATGGGTATGGTTAGGGAGACATACTTATTTGAAGCGTTCCAACTTAGTCCTCAGGGGTAGCAACGAAACGGTGGCTGACCTCAGTTAAAACCTTATCTGGGGTTGGTTACAGCTGTCCATAGGCGGCAGTAGCTTACCATCAGGTGGATTACATGCTCATTTGCTAAAAAGTATATGCAGTACGCATTTGTACTGTTGCGCTTAAAGCTATTGAAGAAGTTGATAGCCATCAAATAGGGTAGAGATTAGTCAAAGTGTCATTAAGCCCAAAATTCGCCAGTCTGCCTTTTTATTTAAGGGAATCGTCCGATTTAAAAGTTCGAAAATTCAGTTACTAAGCCCACTTATGATTATTCTGAAACCTATTTGCAATTCTACTTAAGTTTCTAACGTAATTAAACTATTACTATGTTTTAATCTTAATGGTTATAGACTATTCATTATAGGATTTTAATAGATAAGACGAGAATCTGTTTTGGTTATAACGTTCATAATCTTCAATGATAATATAAGCCTATTTCAAGTTTTAATGATTGGCTATGTTTATGATATGTTGTTCTTGAATAATCAGTTATCATATGGTAATAGTCCACCAAAGTTAAGATTAATGTTAGGCACTTAATATTAAACCCATTTGAATATACCACGTAAAGGAGGAACGGTATAAAAGACATGTTTCACTTTAAGCGAGTATGCGAGAGCTATGTTTAATCACTGTTAGCCTAATGGAAAGTCGGATTCTCAATCGGGGGTCCAGGGTTCGAAATCAAGGCACCTTTGATTGATACTGTATTAGAAATTGAAATATCACTTGCTTTAACAGTGAAGAAAGACATCGTGAGAAAACCTGTAAAAACTTTTTTTAAAAAACTCGTATGTCTGAGAGATTAAAAGTAATTGGCCAAGTGCGAGTAGAACTCGCACATAGAGGATTCCGTACCATCAAATGTTGTATGAGAATCAGCATGAAAAGGATCGGCCCTTTCATTTGATATTCATATTACCGGTTTCTTGTATGGGGACTCCCTTTTATTATTATTTTTTTAATTTTTTTAGTATTTGTTGTTATAGCGGCCGTAAAAATACACATTTTGTAAAAAAAAACAAGTGTCTACCTATTAGGGTTCAATAGATACAACGCAAAATGTCGAAAATTACCAGTTTCTTGTATGGGGAATCCCTTTCATTATTAACTTTTTTAAATTTTTTGTATTTGTTGTTATGGTTGCCATAGAAATACATATTCTGTAAAAAAATCAAGTATCTAACTTTTACCGTTCAAGAGATAGAAGCCTGTGACAGACGGACAGACGGACAGACAATGAAGTCTTAGTAAACGGATTTCGTTTTGACCCTTTGGGTACGGAACCCTAAAAAGTATTTAGAGGTGTGTGAAGTATACCACGTCGACGTTGCCCAGCGCTGTAGACTATGGAATAAGCCCATAACAGGATCTCTCCGCAACGTTAAACTACATCTCACTGACCAATGCTATTGAACGAAAAAAAAACAAAATAACGTACATTACGGCTTCGTTATAACCCACAAATAAAATAAAGAGAGAAAAATTAGCACCATAAAGTAAATGGCCACAACAGAACATAACATTGCACGGAGGTATTTACATATTTTTTGACTTGAACCTCTATCTATTCTACTTCTGTTGATAGAAAAATCCAAATTATAATTGGAAAAAAATCAGTGACATTAAATTCCCAAAGCGGATAAATACGGAGAGCATTCCTCAACTAACCCTTAAACAGGTGAAGTAAGTAACCGTTAGATAACCCTAAGTGCCCTTAGATTATATTCAACCCTTGTACATTGTTATTTTATTTCGCCTGTCTCAGTGAACCAAGAAGGTACACTCGTATTGTTAAAACTTGTAATGGGAACCCACTTAACAATATAATTAGTAGTAATTCTTAAAACTTAATTACGTTCAAGTGTAACACAAACAGCCTTTGGGTCCATTGTTTATGTTACGGACCCAGGTGGTTGTTGCTTCGAAAGTTTATTGCTTTGCGTAGCGGGTTCTAGGAATTATTCTACAGGTGCGCCCAGGGGTTGGTCTTGATTGAATTTGTCTTCTAACAGTGATATAAATGGTTGCGGTTCGATTCCGAAAGGACACACCTAGACCTACTTATAGTGATTTTTATAATAATGATGTGGCAGCTGAGCATGCAGTAGCTGATGGAAAGGTACTATCACCAATGATGATCTGTGATCAACTTATAAGATTAGAGTCCTAAGTATGATCGCTCACAGATGCGTTGCTATCCCAGGGGACTAAATTGGAATACCTCCCATAAGTAAATTGGAATACTTTCCCGCAGCGTTCAAACCAGAACATAGCAGCGATACATTACTTAGGTAGAAATAGGTGATGGTGCCGCCGGAGTCAAACCACAATTGTTCCTACCACCTACAAGACGCTTGGTGTAAAGCTTTGTTGAGTTTTTATTTGAAGGGTGTGATAACAGTCGGTCGGAAGACAACAACTCGAACACCCGTGTCCCGCGCGCTCATTCATTAACGCAACTGCATACGGTTCTCAACCTCATACATAATTATCGTCATTAGTTGCAACTCGTAAACGATGTTTACGTGTGGTCGCTGTGGTGTAGAAGCGAGAGATGGTGCCCTATGTTCTTTGTGCACAAAGCAGTTCGACTTTCCCTGTGCAGGGATAACGGAGGTTGGTTACAGAAAATTAGGCGACAGAAAAGCCACATGGAAGTGCAGTGCCTGTAAAAACATTGGAGCTGTCAGCCCTATTTCCGGTAAATCGCCCACCAGTCTCGGTCCCTTTTCAAATAGTGACCTTAACAGCGTTCGTGTGGAACTTCGGAGCCTCAAAGACCAACTGTCATCACTACCTCAGTTATTAGCTGCCGTGAGAGGCATTCAAGAGGATTTAACGGACCTTAAATCATTGAAGTCAGAGATCTCGGAAATAAAAAACTCGTTAGATCATGTTTACAATTCGGTTGATGGACTAACAAGAAGAATATCTGAAATCGATCTCGAGGTAAAATCTCTTAAAAAGACTGAAGACGATGTGGCCCGCTTGAAACTACGTTTAGAAGCTCTCGAAGCCACAGCCCACGAAAGTGAGCAACGAGCTAGACTAAATAACATAGAAATTAAGGGCGTACCAAGCACTAATTCAGAAAATCTATATAATATACTCTCTAAGATATCCGCTATAATCAATGTAAGTGTCAATAATGACCAGATAAACTACATTGCAAGAGTGCCCACGCGTGGCGAAAATTCTATTAAAAATATAATTGTATCTCTGCATAATCGGTACTTGAGGGACAATTTCGTGTCTGCAGCTAAGAAATGCAAATCCCTAAAACCCTTGGATATTGGCCTCAATGGTTCCAACAGGATATTTATTAATGATCACTTAACAATGGCTCATAAAAAATTACTAAACAGCGCGAAAATTGTTGCCAAGGAAAGGGATTTTGCCTTCGTATGGGTAAAAAACTGCAAAATTTTCATACGGAAGAACACCACCTCACCGATTTTCCTTATCAAAACGGAAGCAGACTTAAACAAAATTACTTAATAAGACTAGTCTTCTTCCTAATATCTGACATGTTTACACGAAAGTTGGGAAGCGCAGGTATGCTCTATTCATTTCGCATTATCGCATTTGTCTTTTATGCGACGGGTCTCGATCCACCTACCCACGGTACTTACTTATTTTTATTTTTGCGATCTAATGTCCATATACTTAAAGGCTTATTTTGCTTGCACATTTTGTCTAATGTTCACATTTCTCTGGCTTATTTCTTACGTCTTAAAAATAAAGGCAGTCTATCTTTTCATATTTTAACAACACAACACATATTGTCTTATACTTTACTATCAATTGCTGCAAATGTTGTATTTATTAGCTTAAATCAAATGTATGCGCCCATTCCTTTTCTAAAACTTTGTTGTTATAATGCTTAATATTTATTACCAGAACGTTCGTGGCTTGCGGACAAAGGCACAGATACTATATAGAAATATTGCACTGAACGATTTTGACATAATTTGCTTAACGGAAACTTGGCTTAACAGTGATTTTAGTAGCAATGAATTATTTGACGACCGATATCTTGTATGGAGGCGTGACCGGGATTATATTCGTACAAATCAAAATTTAGGAGGTGGTGTATTAATCGCCGTACGCCGTACGATAGTCGCGCATGAACGTAGTGACTGGTGCTCGTCGGCTGAGGATATATGGATTACTTTAAACCTCAATCATGCTAAGTCGCAAAAACGTTTAAAATTAAATCTTTGTGTTGTGTACATATGTAATGAAAACTTAGGATTTTCACTACTGACTCAATTGCAATGTTTTTACACAAAACTACATGATGTCGTAATAAATAATTTGTCTGATGAGTTTTTGGTTGTTGGGGATTTTAATTTGCCAAATTTAACATGGACTGTGTCGGAAGATGGGACGTCGTTACAATCTACAAATATACAAGGATTTATCCAACGGGACTTCTTTGATGTTCTTGACTTATGTTTCTTATCTCAATTTAATAACCAAGCTAACTGCTATAACAGGATTTTAGATTTAGTATTTTGTAACAATGATATTAACGTTCAGATGTGTTATGATCCATTAGTTCCTGAAGATCCCCACCACAAGTCTTTATGCATTTTCGTTGACTTTATCCAACACCGCACGCTATCCATGTCTCCAAGAACTAAATATCTTTTCCACCAGGCCGACTATATCTCAATTTGTAAAGAGCTGGACAGTATTGATTGGGTGGATAGTCTCCAGAAAGGGACGGTAGAGGATGCGGTGTCTGTGTTTTATGATAAACTGGAAATATTACGTAATAAATATGTACCGTCTACCTTTTTCACACATGCTGCGAAGTTTCCTCGCTGGTATAAAACCCCATTGATTAAAGTTTTAAAAGAAAAATATAAGTTTCACAGTAAATATAAGAAATATGGCAACTTATCAGATTTAAATTCATTTACATTATTACGTGATCGTGCTAAAAGTCTTGAGAGTGCCATGTATGATGATTATATAAAAGTTGTAGAAAATAATATTTGTAATTCACCAAGAACCTTTTGGAACTACGTCAAAAGTAAGAAATCTTCTAGTACATATCCTTGCAATATGAAGTATGAAAACCGGTCGTCGGGTGACGGTGAAGTAATATGTGAAATGTTTAATCAATACTTTAATTCCAACTTTCTACAGACCTCTAACGCGCTTAATATTGATACGAATAGTTTACTTCAGAGTGATACCTGCGCTGATATCAGCACCGTACATGTTGATTGTGCTGCGGTATCCAAACTTTTAAAAGCTGTTGATATTAATAAGTCAGCTGGGCCTGATGGTATTCCTCCAATTTTTATCGTCCGTTGTGCTGACTCGCTAACTCAGCCGTTATGTATACTTTTTCACCGTTCCCTGAATGAGGGCGTAGTTCCTCATATTTGGAAAAGAGCGTTCATTACACCTATTCATAAAAAGGGTCCCAAAAATGAGGTTCAGAACTACCGACCAATCTCCAAACTCTGTCTATTCGCAAAGACGTTTGAAAAAATTGTGCACGATCAAGTATACTCTTGTCTTCGTAACACATTTATTGAGGAACAACATGGATTTTTAAAAAATAAATCCACCGTCTCTAATCTCACTGTGTTCTCTGATTACATATCTACCTTTATGTCCAAACCAATGCAGGTTGACGTGGTATATACGGACTACAGCAAAGCTTTTGACCGTATAGATCACGTGATCCTCTTAAGGAAGCTTTTGACAATTGGTATTAGAGGTGATTTGTTCAGATGGTTTGTATCTTATATCAATAATCGTAGTCAAATAGTAGTTCTGAATGGTTATAATTCTTCACCTGTATACATACCATCAGGGGTCCCGCAAGGTTCACTGCTAGGACCCCTGCTCTTTGCTATTTTCATTAATGACATTAACGCATCTTTTAAAGTGTCTAAAGTTATTCTATACGCTGATGATATGAAAATCTTATGCCCTATTACCAGTTTCACGGATTGTATTGCTCTTCAACAAGATCTTCATTGCTTAGAAACCTACTGTTCTCTCAATAAACTTGACTTGAATGTATCAAAGTGCTTTATCTGCTCCTTTACGCGTAAGCCTAATCCCATAATCTTTAATTACAAAATACATAACACATTATTAAACAGAACTAACTCCATTAAGGACTTAGGAGTTACTTTTGACTCCAAACTAATATTTGATAATCACATAGAAGATATTATTAAGAAAGCTAACAATGCCCTAGGCTTTATCTTAAGGATTGCAGTAAGTTTTAAAAATATTAAAACTCTGAAAATTCTTTATTGTGCATTTGTCCGCAGCCATTTGGAATACGCTTCTCAAATCTGGAATCCTCAATATAACACATATATAGATAGATTAGAGCGCATACAAAAACGTTTTCTGCGTTACTTGCAATTTAAATGCAACAAATTTTTAACTAATTATTATGTACGCTGCAAAAAGTTTCACATTCTTCCGTTGTCTATTAGAAGAAACATAGCCGACTTATCATTTCTCTTTAAAATTGCCAGAGGTACTATAGATTGTCCTGAGCTACTAAGTAAAATAGAACTAAGAGTTCGACCGTCTAACCGGCGCGTCCCAACATTATTATCCTTGCCGTTAGTCAAAAGTAAGTACCGACAAAATTCCTTTATGGTGAGATCTTGTAGATCCTTTAACGTTACATCAAGTAATATAGATATTGACTTATATCATACCTCCGATTCTGAACTCAAACGCAAATTATCAGATCATTTTTTCAGTAACACTTAACTTATTCTGTTGATTTTGTAATGAGCACCTTAACGACCCTTTACCTATTTATTGTACTTATATTTATATGCGAAAACTTGTAAATGGCCTTCACTTGTTTATTCTTTTAAATGTTTTGTAAGTTTAGCTGTAAGTTTTCCTCAAATAAATAAATAAATAAATTAAAAAAAAATCCACTTGACTTTGTCCAAAAAGGAGGTTGCGGGGGGACATAGGTTTCCTCTGCGTGTTCTACCGGCTTTATAATGCTGAGTGCTCCGAGGACCTATTTGACCTAGTACCTACATCGCCATTCCTCCATCGCACTATTCGCCGAAGGATGAGATTCCATTAACATCAACTGTTGTGATGAGCTTCTCCTTCCTCCTGAACTATTCCCGGAGCGCTATTACATGGGGCTCTTCAAAATAAGGGCAAAAAGAGTTCTCCAGCGATGCTCTGGTGTTACAAATGTTCATAGGCGATGGAATGCTTTCCATCAGGCAGCCCGTCAGCCTTATTACAGAAAACACATTTTACAAAAAGATAAAATTAGGCAAATAAGACAATCATATAATAAGCAAAACATTTATTTTAAAAAAATATCAATAAAACATCACTAATAAAAAGTCTAAAAAGCAATACAAATTAATGCGGGTCGCAAAATTGAATAACAAATTGTTCTTATTGAGATACTATACTTTAGTACATAATATCTCGATGATTATTCTGAAGGTGTTCTAAAGAATACAAATTTAAAATTATTACAGAACAAATGACGACAGCTTTTTAAAAAAAAAAATAACTCCCACAAAACGTAATAAGATCATTCGAACTAAGAGAAGATAAATTTACTCTGAAGCCAAATCACATCAAAATCATCAAATCAATATAAATAAATAATAACAATAAAATTAAAATGCAGTTCGCTTCTTTGGAGGTGGTCTGTAAAAAACGGGTCTTTTGTATTTTTTCACCTTTTTTAACTTACTTTTATCCACCATGACACCGGTTTTCCGAAATCCGACGTCGCTAGGGATGGGCATTTCGCCGTACTTGTCGACGCCAGGTCCCATTTTCAGCCAATATTGATGATTCGGTTTCGAGTTTATCGATAAATCGGGTTTATAACACGCATTGTAATTGTAGAAATGATAATCGCTGAAACAAAATTTCTATTTTGTAATTATTTTCAATTAGTAGATTACGTGGTCCAACCCCGGTGGTACCAATGCTACATCGATTTGCCTTAAGACAATAGTGTTTAATATACATCTAAAGCCTTGACAAATAAAATTGAAATAAATAAACTACATTAAGTATTAGTGTGTATTAAAGGACTCTAGACCCCCATACTAGGATTCCCTGTATAGTGGGGACTAGTCTCTTCCAAGTAGGTAAATTAATTAATGAGACTGTGTTGCCTAGACATAAATTGTATTGTCGATGAAAGTCTTGTGTATGCTTGTGTGAGTTGAGTTTGTGTGCGTAAGTGTACAGGATCTTATCTTAGGTATCTTGGATTCAGATTTTTTTGTATTACAAAATTGATTTAACGGCGAAGGAGAATCGTTTATAATGCTTTCATATGAATATGTTGCTTTACATCAAACAAGGAATAAACAAATTATAGATACGTTTCGCAAGACGTAGTACGCAACAGTCATTATGGGACTTCCAACTATTGTAACGCCAACATTATGGTTTCCGTTCTTGCACCATGATTCCGGTCTTTGATTTCTCTTTAAACGCAACATTTTAAACAGACCTATAGCCGTAGAACATATATTACGACGCAAAACAAATATCTAAAACAGAAGTCTAGTAACATTTTAATGTATTCCTGACCGAAAATCGAAGCCAATCTACGTATTGTACTATTGTCACTATTGTCATCGGCGTTAACTCATTTCTGTCTGTCTGGACATGCTCACGAAATTGTTCACACTACTGAATAACATCACAACACTACTCAATCGATCACGGCCGACCCGCGTGGCGGAGCGGTCACCATACTGGTCTGATACGCGGTGGGTTCCGAGTTCGAATTTAGATTTCTGTTCTGGGTCTGGGTCTGGGTGTTTGTGTTTCCATTGCACCCACGACACTGGACAAAATCCTACTGTGGGGCTGTGAGTGTAGAAAATGTTTATTTTATTTATGACTGGTAAACTTCTTATCATCAGGTGGATAATATGCTCGTGTGTTATATCTATGTTCTTATTTACATACCTACATGCAGACTATAATTAACTAATTGGTGGTAAAGCGAATTAAATAAATAAAAATAAAAACAACGCACCCGTGCGAAGCCGGGATGCTAATTACACATATAAAACTTCTCCTTAAGCCTCTTTATTTATAGATGAAAGCCGCATTAAAATCCGTTGCTCAGTTAAAAATATCTAAACGTAAAAACGGCAGGATGGGACTTTGTTTAATACGTGTACGATTATATATAAATAAATACACAGTGAGTATGTTCATAAGATCTCCTTCAATTATGTATCTCTAAAGAGTAGCAAATCAGTAGTTAAGTAATTAAAATCATTTGTCAGTATTGGGTAATTATAATTTTACATAACAAAACATACATAACTATAATATTACATATAAACGCAGCAGTTAATCATTGAGTTGAAGTTTTATATTTACGAGCGCATCCGTGTTATATTACTAGCAATTATTTACGCGTGGCGTCTCTTGAGTTATTTCAATTAGATAACAATCTCAATCATCCAGAGAGCGATCGGCGGTAGCGACAAACAAACAGAATTAACATTAATTGTTTATGTTAATAATGTTAATTTATTCGTCTGGGTAACAGACGATGGGTCAGTGAATACCTATGGTAATTAGTTTAGTTATTGCCTAGCAAAACGCGCGGATTTGGTCGTTTTTTTCGTTAATGTAAATTAACTTTACGCAGAGTCAAACTTCTTGATCTTATTTTTACTGTCTATTAATAGTCTCTTACGATTATTCTATAAGATAATTATTTTTTCTTAAGGTTTCTCTAATAACGTTATAGATTGAATTTCGTCCTCTCACGTAACGGATTAGGAATTCAAATTCCAGACACAAAACCCTCAGATTTTACTCACTAGCCTGATAGTGCAGTATGTCCGAAATCCATCTAACTCAGATTTAAAAAAAATCGTATCTTTTTATTGCGGAGATATTCTCATAAATACCGGGGGCTCGGGGGAACGTAAGAGATACATCTGACTACCGGCTAAAACTCTTCCTTCATCTTGACGGTCGATGCTAAGTCACGAGAAGTGAGCATTACATTCGCAGCCCGGTAACGGCCGGCGCTGGTGTTAACTAGCCACATCCCGACAGGGAGATGAGTGGTGAAAGAAAGTTGTCGCAAAAACAGAAAACATCTAGTAAGAATAAAATTGTATGCATTATTTTTTTCTACAATATAATCATGGTATGAACAAACAAACCAACTTACAATGTTAAATAGTTCGTCGGCTATCAATATACATACAAAGCAACGATTTCGTAAGTTTCTTTATTAGTGCTATGATTGTATCACTTGTAGTCATGTAGTAAATATGTAAAAGGTCGTTCAGTTGATGTTTCATTCATTATTTTATGCAAACGGACCCAGTGCACCTGTTGTTAAGTGATCACCGCCCAAATGAGGCAGGAGTCCTTCTTGAAGTCAGTCATGGCATTGATGTGTTTTTTATAAAATAATGAAGTAGCACACGAGCAAGCAGTCCACCTGATGGTTACTTACTGCCGTCCATTGACATCTTTAATTAATTTTACATAATTATTCAAGGCGTTCCAACTTAGTCCTCACGAATAACAACGCATCTGTGGCCGACCTCAGGTAGGACTGCGATCCACTTGGGTCGATTACGGATATCCATGGCCGGCAATGGCCAATTACCATCAGGTGGGCTGCATGCTCATTTGCTACTTTCAAAATATAAAGAAACCCAGATATATTCGAGTTATACCTGAGGTCCTCCACATATGTATTGATATCCTTAAGAACTAAATTAGATCGCCTCAGGTAAGTATGTCTCACACTCTTTAAACCAGAACACAGCATAGCTTAACGCTACTGTTACTAAGTAGAAAGAGGTGTAGAGGTATCGCAGACAGAGATAAAGCACAAATCATTCTACCGCCTTCAATTACCAACTAATAACTGCCTAAATATTTCACTTTAGAAATCTATGAGGCGGCGATCCTCCATAGTTGAAACAGAAATCGTTCCACCACCTTCAATTACCAACTACTAACTGCCTAAACAATTCACTTTACTGCCGACATTTCACTTCACTGTCCACTTTATGACAGTCAGCCTGTCATAAGCTTATCATATCTTCGAAACAGATGTTCACTATACCTCATGTTAGTTACACAATTTTCCGGTCAGCCGACCTCAGGGGGACCTCATTGAAGGATAGTGTTACTCAGCGGACGGACTAGGAATTGTAATGAGTTGTATTGGGATTGCGTAGGTCAGAGATGTTATTGATACTGATGTGATAAGTTATTTGTTATATCAACCGTTATATAAGCGATCTGGGTCAGTAGTAGCGCTGCTGGGAGGAGTGTGATGGGAACTACTCTGTGAGGAACTTGTTATGTTTGTGACATTTTTAAACTGCAGCCCATTGATATGTTACTTTACATATTATATAGAGTAGGCTGGACAGGTGTCCTAGCTGAAGTCATGTTCTAGCTGATGTCATGTCATGAATGTTATGGAAGTAGCAAACGAGCATGCAGCCCATCTAGTAATAAGTGGCCATTGCCGCCCATGGACATCCGTAATCAACCCCAGATAAGATCACAGTCCTACCTGAGGTGAACCACAGATACATTACTACCCCTGAGGACTATGTTGCAACGCCTCGGATAAGTATGTATCTCTCCCTTACCACACCCTTCAGACTAGAACACAGCAACGCTCAACATTGCTGTTATAAGGCAGAAATAGGTGTGGCGGTGGGGCCGCCGTAGTCGAACCACAAAATTTTTTGCCACCTTTAAGGAACGGAGCTGGCTATCATATCCTTTCAACAAAATGCAAGAAATGTTTTGCTATTTGAGAAAAGTATGAACATTCACAGTTTAACTCACACGAACCGCTTTTATCAGTGTACCGGCAAAATAATAACCTTTACATTGTAATAAAAAAAAGTTATAAGAACAAAAAAAAAAATCTTTGATTTTAAACGGATATTGTCGCGGAATTGATACATTAAAAATGTAAATATCGGCAAAAATATTCAAACATATCGTGAAAACCCGTTACGTAATAATACATAATGTGTAAACTTTGTTACAGGTTGTGATTGCCGCCCTTTGCGTGGCTGCGAGCGCCGCGCCGCCCGCCCAGCCGCGTCTCTACCACAATTCCGCCCAAGCTCAGCAGATCCATCCGTAAGCACCCAAATACCT